>JBBMOE010000034.1:3222457-3326861 GCA_037975065.1 Chaetodon trifasciatus
TTAGCTAAAGTTTCCCGCACATGTGTGCAGACAGACCCGCTCTTAGAAATAATCAGAATTCCTCTGCTGATAGTATAATCTACCACACTCACCATCACAATACACCCGCTGTTCTGTCTGACACACACACACACACACACACACACACACACACACACACACACACACACACACAGCATCTTTGGCTCGAGCAGATCAAATGACACTGCAGCAGTAGAGGCTGTTCAGCGGGGTAAGAAAACGAGGCTGCGCTGACGCTGGACTGCAGGAAGTAGGCCAAGGTTTGTTTGGCGTGCTGCATGACCTTGCTGTACCGCTGCTGTAACTTAGACCTGCATTCCTGACCCCCGCCCCTCCGTCCCCTCACTCACTGGCCTGTCACACCGCTCCGAGGTACCATATCAGATCATGCCACAGCTATGCTATGTGTCCATTGAATCAAAATAAGCCAGAACAGGTGTTCTTTTGTTTTTCGGCTGCAGGGGCCTTGGCTTCCCCCTGCAGTGGTATTTTTGTGTAGATGTGGTAATAAGGGGCATTTGAAAGTGTTTGCCATGACTTTAAAAGGAAAAATCCGCTCCTGCAGCTGCTGGCCTTGCATTTCTGAGCCCATTTTGCTGTCTTCTTGTATTTTCCTTACCCTCTTGCATGATAGCTGGCAAAATGCACACATGAGACATCAGTGCCAGATGTTTGCAGCGCAGAAAATGATGGCTGAAAAAAATCAGACGTCTTAAATGTGATGAATAAATTCAAGGTCAAAGAAAAAAAAAAGGCATTTTTGTAGATTGAAAGTTTTTCCTCATACATTCAACAATCACAGACTCATTACAGAAGAGGCTGTGATGCAGATTTTTCCAACGAGAGTCACGTCAAAACAGTGAAAAGATGTGTTTTTTTTATATAAACACAGCTATCCCACAGCTGAATGAAGCCACCAAAATCATAAATTACAACATTTCATCACGTAATATGAACTGCCCCTCACAAATGGATGATGTAGAGCGACGTAAGAGTGGACTTTTCCTTTAAATTGATGCTGCACAGAGCGACTCTGGATGCATGCTGCTAGCTTATAACATCATGTGCCCTCTGAGGCACCTGTAACCTCCTGCAACCTTTTCTGGAATCCCAATGAGAGTGATTTTGGGGGGGAGGAGAGAGCAGTGAGGAATTGAGTGTAATAATACAATAGGTGGAGAGGGAGGGGAGGGGAGGGGAGGGGGGGCTGAGAGGATAGAGACAGAGCAAATAAAGAAAAAGGAGGCAATGAAAGAAAAGAGAAACAGGGAGGGCGGGGGTGGGGAGGGGGGGTTGCCTATGTGCTTAGCCATGGCCTTCAGCGGTGGAGTTCCTGTTGTTGTGGGGTGGGAGTTTCCCTCTGAGCGGCCCGGAGGAAAACGACAGAGGATGTCTTTTTCCTGGCTGACCAAGAATGCCTGGGCCTCGAGGTCTTTCCTCCCCTCATCTGTGTTTCGTGCAAGTTCATAACAGAGTTTCTGCGCCGACGCTACAAACCGCCGTCCTCCTCTTTCACTCTGCGGCGTAAACATGTCAGCAGGGAGGCGAGTGGGGGGGAAACATTCCTCCCAGGGGCACGGGGACGTCTGCTCTGAAACACTCTGTCCACCCTCACTGCAGATTGGACTACACGTCCCAACATGCTCCCCCCACAACAGGAGGCGGGGGCCGTAAATCCTGCCAGCCAATGGCTTTGTGTCTGGGGAGCTGTGGTTGGTGCGTTGCACGGCAGCTGTTGTCAATGGCAACAGAGGTTTTCAGGGAAGCATGAGCTGGACAGCTGGTAGAGGGTCCCTCAGTCCTCAGCCGGGAGTCACATGATCCCCCCGGCAGCCAATCTGGGCCCACCGCCCTCCTCCCTCCCTCGCTTCCTTTCTCTCATTCGCTCGCTCTGGCTGTGTTGGGCTGCAGCAGGAGGGGGAGGGGAGATGGAAAAGAGAGGAGGGAAGTGGAGACAGGGAGGGGAGGCGAGGGGGGGGGGCGGCTTACACAGGGAGCGAGTGGAAGAGCTCGAGAAGGAACACGGAGAGCGGGAGCCTCTTCCCTCGGTGTGGTTATCAAGGAGAGAGGTGAGGATCCCACGCACACGCCCTCCAGCCTCCACCCAGAGACACAGCAGAAGACAGGGAGAAGGAGCAGAGAGGAGTGCTCGGCTGGATGTGTCAGACTGTCACACTCAGAAACACAAGGAGAGACAGAGCCATGCCTCTGTGGAGAGGCGCAGCAGCAGCGGGCTGCCAGGCTGCCTCGCCTGTGTGAGGGGAGCAGGACTGGATTGCTGTAGGGAATACTGAACAAGGACAAGAGAAGGCGAAGGAGAAGGGAGGCAGCCGGAGAGCTCGTGCCATGACCGGGAGCAGGAGGACGGAGGAGGCTCGCTGAAATCATGGACCAGGTGAGGATGGAGAGGAGGGGAGGGACTGAAGGGGACCACCACCTTTTAGTGTGCTTCACATATCCACACACACAAACACACACCCACAGCAGCAGCTCCTGGTGCATTCCCATCATCCATCATCCCTTCTTTCCATTCCCTCAAGGCGAAAACAAACAGCACAGCATGCCGCTTATCCTGCAGATGTGTTTTCTGCTCCCCCCCCCCCGGCGGGGTGTCACTCTGGGGGAGGGGGCCCAGCAGAGGTGCTGCCATCGAACAGCCGCCGGCAAGTGGCAGGCCTGCGGAGAGATGACACAGCCCAAAACTTCCTCTGTGACAGCGAGCATTAGATCAGCTCCCGGGTGAGGAGAGGGGTGTGGCTGACTTTGGGTTTGGGTTAACAGGCATCCTCCATCGTGACTAACACGCAGAAGCTGGCACCCCTCACCAAGAGTCAGGATGGAGGCGGGCGGCGGGTGTCATGCCACAGGGTTCACATCAGTGCCGGTTCTGGCTCAGGCGAGTGTGTCGGCTGCTTTGTAACGTTGTGTACTCATGTCAGCCGCCTTTACAGACGTGTCATCCACAGCTCCTTTTGTTTACTCTGACAGCTGAACTGAGAGCAGCTGCTTCTACCTGATGCTTGCCTCCCCAGAAACACTGTTTGTGAATATTTGCCGGGCGTCCAGGCTGGAAGCGACCAGGAGTGTGTGATGAAGGGTTTAAAGGAGGAGGGAGCTCACACACCTTCCTCGTATCCCCCCTCCGCTGCCCTCAACGCTCTGCCAGTGTGTGTCCTAGTCATTGATTACCTCATCCCCTCCCTCCTCCTCCTCCGTCCTCCTCTCTCCTGAGGTGGAAGCGGCATGAGCATCAGGTTCGTGATTAATCAGGAGGAAGGGGGAGAAGAGGAGGGGGGGGTGTGGGTGAGACACCCCAGCCCAGCCCATCCTTTGGGTGAATTATGCATGTGAGGGGTGAGGGGGGGGGGACACCTCCTGCCTGTGTCTGCCCGCTCAGGTCGGGGTGACGTTAGCCCCCCTGTATAGCAAGGATGATGTCATCACTGCTGCTGGTCAGACTGAGTGTGTGTGTGTGTGTGTTTGGGTGTGTATGGGAGGCGGGGCTGTTGGCCATGTTTGCACTGGTTTGTGTGTTTTGTTTATCTCTTAACCTTATTTCTCCAAATGGGCAACCTCAGGCGACAACACAGAGCGCGCAGTGTGTCGGAGGACAAGCGAACGCCACATGTGTGGGTCATGTCCTCAGTGTCACACACACACACTTTCAGTATCAGTTCACATTCTGCAGCAAAACAAAAAAAACGAGAAGGGTGCAGCTTACAGCCAGAACAGCTCACAGGAAACAAAAACTATTTATAAGACTGCGCAGCGCTGTGAAATGCTGACACGGCGTGGCCTTGCCGCAGCGCTAAGGTTGGGTCATTGTCATTTCAATAGATGGACCACGTGATGACGTAAAGGACAAATATGATTATGGCACTTCCTGTTCATCACATGGCTGTGTGTCATTGCTGTTAAGCTATGTGGAGCTTTATCTCTGCTTGTGTTTCCTGCTTCAGGCCTGAAGTGGGCTCATCAGCCTGGTGTTCCAAGATGATTCTGGATACACAGTGTGTGTGTGTGTGTGTGTGTGCGTGTGAGGAAGGTCTGAGGATCTACTGTCATCTGGCAGCGTAAACACGCACTAACATCCCTCTGCGAGTGTAAACGGAGGCATGTGGTGTTTACTACAGTCGTGGAAAGGCTGCAGAAGTTTACAGTATCTGTGTTTCTCCTCGTCCTCATTTTTCTGTCCCGTGCGAGGACGGACGCATGTTCAAACACACATGCGGGGTGATAAGGAGGGCAGCGGCTCGGCAGGAAAAGGATGGTTACATAAAGTGTCTGTGAGAGCGAATCGAGGGCAGCGGCGGGACACCTCGGCCTCTCAGAGTCTGCCTGCGCTGCATTCTTCTGCGCCCGAGTAATGCCTCGCTCCACGCTCTGCACATGATCTAACTCATCCTCGGAGGACCTGCCTGCTTCTCCAAGTTTAGAAAACACACTGACTGACACCGGGAAAGTCCTCACTACTGCCCGAGGACGATTAAAACGCCAGACTCCCTGCAAATCAGTTTGGCTCTTTAGTGCTTTAGGATCAATAGTCATTAAGGCAGACCTGGGCACGGATGTGGTGACTGCTGCCCTGTGAACTCTGGGTTTGGAGCATCCTGACCGCATCCATCACACAGAAACAAGTGGTTCTCTCCTGAGAGCCAAGGAGAGGAGTTAGTGCAAGATTATAAACGCTAGAAAGGGCAACTTTCAGGGATGATGTTGAGCTTTGTAAGTCCTCTGATGAAAGCTGTTGTAGGCGAGCTGACAGAGGAGGGAATCCCTGATTCTGCCGGATGAGCCTCAGCGATGTGGACAGGGGTGACGCTGCTGTGTTTGTGCTGCCGTCTGAGCACGAGTCCCTGGAGGCTCCGTTTGAGCGGCAAGGCGATGTATGTCTAACTGTACTGTGTGTGTGTGTGTGTGTGTGTGTGTGTGTGTGTGTGTGTGTGTGTGTGTGTGGCTCTGGGCCAGAGATATCTGGCAAATTGTTTTGTCTGTTTCCCATAGATGTGACTGAAATGGAATGCAGACAAAATTAGCTCAGAGCGAAGCAGCCGTGCAGGGACATATTTTATGAGAGTGAAAGTGTGTGTGTGTGTGTGTGTGTGTGTGTGTGTGTGTGTGTGTGTGTGTGTGTGTGTGTGAGAAGAAAGGCTCTTATTAAGTTACAAATGAGATAGTGAGAGGGAATGTGAAAGACAGCAAGTGTGAGAGAGGGAAGGATAAAGGAAAAGAATGGATGTGTGTGTGTGTGTGTGTGTGTGCGCCTCATGGTGGAACAGGTGGTCTAATCTGACGCCCCACCCGTGGCACCCCGGAGCCCCCTGCCCACGGCCCTCCAGTCTTTGGACTCTCAGGAATTTCTTCTTCTATTGTCCTGAGCAGCAGAGGCCGAGACACTCTGAAAGAATGAACTTTGTGTGCGCATTTGCATCTAAATTGAAATTAAACACACAGATATGAGCACGTATCGATCTTCTCGCTCGCGCTGAGAGACGCTGCAGCTTCTCTGACCTGTTTGTCAGTTTTGCAATGCAGGGAAGAGCCCACGCACAATGAAAATTAACCACGCTGCAGGAGGAGTTTTTCAGCTGGAGGACATTTGTGGGGCATGAAGCTGTGGGAGTTCTTGATTGAGCCCGAAGCAGCCTGCGTGTATGAGTGTTTGACACAGTGCTAATGTTAACATGTTTAGCGGGAATCATGATTACCAGTTTCACCATCTTAGCTTAGCATGTTAGCATGCTAACATTTGCTAATTAGAACAAATTGCAATTTAGGCTGATGGGAATATCTTTAGTTTTTGCCACTAAAGTATTGCACAAATTGAAATTTTGACCTGATGGTGACACTTTTCTTCTGCTTCTTCATAAGATAAAGGGAGAGAAATTTCTAGAGTTTAACATTTTTGGGCTATTCTTTCATTTTGAAACATACATCAAAACATCTCATGATTTTTTTTGGGGGGGGTTTACATCACGTAAAGTGCGAGATGATTTTAAAATGTGTGTCTTTGCGTGTGAAGGATGTTAGCACGGGGTTCATGTTCTTAATTCGGGCTCTATGGGATCACCAGACGGGCGATAACCTCTCGGTAGATGCCTGCAGGCGGACAATGGGCAGATTGTCCTGGGAACGAAACTAGGACACACATCTCCAGGAAGTAAACAGCTCCTGTTCAGCTCAGGACGACGGCGCTGGACCTCAACATCGGTGCACTTGAGTGGCGAGCAATGAATGAATGCGTGCAGATGGCAGGGGGCAGCGGGGTTGTCGGGTGGGGCGTTGTCCCGCAGGGGTCAGAGGTTAGCCCGTGTGGTTAAAGCCCTTCCTGTCTACAGCACTTTGCATCAGTCAGGTCCATGTCAGGGATCTGTGGGCTGAGGACACAGGATGAGGAGGGGTTAATGGCAGCAAACAGGAGGATGAGGTTTATCAGCATGAGGAGGCCATCCAATTAGGAGCTCCAATTTAATCTAATGGGCTGATTTGACATGTTTTTGACTCTAACCCGTGGCCCCGGCAGTCTGCTTCTGTCTCTTGGTATTAGTCCGACCTCCTGCTCCTTCTTTTTACGTCCTCGTGTCTTGACGTTGGCGGCCAGTAGAGCTGCAATGATTAGTCGATTAATCGATCGAAAACCAACTATTCTGATAGTTTTCAAGCTACCAATGTACAAAATCTGCTGCTTTTCTTTCTTTCTCTCTGATAGTAAATGAAGAATCTTTGGGTTTTGGACTCCTGGTTGGACAAAATAAGCAATTTGAAGACTTTGAGATGAGACGTTTTGACGTTTTCAAGCCTAACAAATGGATTAATTGTGAAAATACTCGGCAGATGAATAGTGAAAATAGTGGTTAGGTCCGGGTTTTGTCAGCGTGGAGTGAACAGCTGTGCAGCTGATGCCGGCCGTCTCATTACTTTCATCATTAAACAGGCCACAGAGCCGCTCTGCTGTCAGTGGGCACCACAGCCGGAATATCAATAATGAACTGCACGCTTAACGAGCCACTGACCTCTTGGCCTGTTTTCCAAACCACTGAAGATAAAACAAGTCAGTGAGATCATGTTGTCCATCTGAAGTGCACATGAGCTGCTTCATGCGTCAGATTACACGACATATTCTTCCTCTACCGTTGCCCACGTTTCCCCCACGTTTTGGCCTCAGGTTGCACCAGCTTCATTTCCATTAATCCTGTGAAATCCCACTGATGAGGATACAATAAAAAACTCACCACAAGCCTGAGGACAGCTCCACTTTTTCATGCTCCACCCTCTTCCCGCCTTGTGCCGAGGAGCCGCACTGAGCCCCCTTGTGGCCTCCACGTGCAACTGTGGCTCAGTTTTTATCTTTCCAGGGGGATTGAGGATTATCTATTTAGGGAAATCTGTGCAAAGGAACAGATGGTGGTCTTTTTACAGAATTCGGCCTAGAATAAGAAGATGTTTTGCTGTTGATGACGGTGCACATTTGTGTTAAATCCACAAGGAAAATATATAATCCGCTCTTGGTTTGGTGGCCTCTCACCCTCAGCAGGAAGCATTTTGTGGTCTGTTAGTGTTTATCTACTCATAAAAATCCATGTTTTAGTGCTTTGTTGAGCCTTTGTATGAATCAGTGGTGATTAGAGTCATGTCTCTGTGAGTGCAGAAAATACTGTATCTAAAGGTTTTGAAGGTGAGCATTGGCAGCCTCCTGTTCCCTCTTTTCTTGTCTCAAGTGATAAAAACTGCATTTGTGAGCTGAACGTTTTTGCACTGATGAAACCAGAAGACGTTTCTGAAGGTTGAAAAGCTGCCCGTCCTCCAAAGGGAGAACACCCTGCTTTAAGGCCATGTCTAGACAAACTTATCTCTGAGTTTTAAGGCCAGAGAAACGCTCGGATTAGGATATGATCCCCTCGCACATACAGGATTATTCAGTTTACTGTATATACTGCAATAGGTGTGGCTTAAGAGCTTTTGTTGTACCACAAATGCTCAGGAGGTCTGCCATTGGCCAGAGGGTCCTTAATTTAAATCAATATATTTTTCACAAGAGGATGCATGAATGTCTAAATGAGGTATCTAACAGTAGGTTTTAAAACACAAAAAGCAGCAAAAGCAGCACCTTTTTGCAGTAAGGTCTCTTTTTTTCTTGGCCAAGAAGGCGGCAGGAATCATAACAGTAGAAATCTGACAAATTCTAATACTTCATCCACAGTTTATCTGTGTAAAAACATTTTTTTAAGGCATGGGATTCATTTAGTGGACAGAGTTTCAACTCATGACAGGAAAGCGTGTTGATTATGGGTGAAAAGTTGCCGGCATGAAAGCAGATTTCCCTATTTGATGCACTTAAAGGGAAGTTGCCGCCTTGAAGCATCCATACAGTAATCATAGGATGTGTAAGCTGGGTTTTTCCAAGTGTAAAAAAAGAAAGAAAATCACCCAATTGTCCATTTTCCTTTGTGTATTCAGGCTGGTGTGTTCAGGGAACCCGACACCTGCTCCAATAACATGTGATTCCACTTGAATGTGAGTAATTTTAGGGCGTTCTTGACTCATCAGTGACCAGCAGAAACCTCTGATGTTGTGCTGATATCAGACAAACGGGTTCCCGCATGTGACTTGGAGAAACATTTCACCCTCAGAGCTCATTTCCATTGTCTCCCCCGCTGTGCCGCAGGAAGTGATGCTCGAGGCAGGAAGTGGAGCCGCGAAAGGTAAAGAGGCGGCAAACACGTCGGGCCTTTATGAAGTGACGGGCAGCAGGAAGGAAACTCGCTGCGCTGCTACTGGAACTATGAGTGTCTGTTTGTTTTCCCTCTCTGTCTCTCAGAAGAGGTTTAGGGGAAAAGAGAAGGTGGAGGGGGGCACTACTGGGATGTCCTTTGAAGAATGTGTGCCAAGCATTTATAGTAACAGCTAACATTTTTAGAAACAGTGGACTACCCTGGATGTGATTCAGTGGGTTGTGTTTGTCTGGAGCTTTCAGGAATGGGCTGATGGAGACAGACTGGAGACATTTGGGAGTTGAATCTGTGGTCATTTGTGCAAACGGTGACACCTGAACGTCCACCACTCTCCCCGTCGGACTCGTTTCCTTCTTCTTTGTTCCTTTATCTCGAACACTCCCACATGGCCTCTCTAATCAGCTCTCGCCATGTTAAGGCTGCAAAAGAAAACTGCGTGAAGCGGAGGCTCAGCAGTTCATGTGAGGGGCGAGATAGCGTATCAGCTTGTTCGAGAAGATAGGACTTAAACTGCTTTGGAACAGTCTAAAACCCAGCAAAGGTTAACAATGAGGAAATGTTGATGGCAGTATCAGTGGTGAAAACCAGTGGAAACAGGGCTAGAGCGAAAGTTGAGAAAGTCCTTAGCCTCTGTGACTCATTCCCTCCTGTATCCCACCCAGCCCAGCGTCTTCTCCAACCTGCCTCTGTGGCCGTGCAGCCGCCGCCGTCTCTGTCCGAGCTACCGCAGCCCGCGGGAGAATGAGCGAGGCAGCTGCAAGAGATGAGAGGGATTACAGTGAAATGTAGCGCGGGATGAGGCGGGGAGAGAAGACGGGTCAGCGGAGGAGCAGAGACGACGGACGAGACCACGTGTAGAGCTAAAAAAACTGGGCCTACATGCCATCCTTAGAAGACGTGGTAGTTCATCCTTCTTGAACATAAAAACAACATCGCGACTAATAATTTAGCGTCCACGCTTTAGAAGTCCAGACGTCTGTTGATTTCTGCTCATTTTAGCGCAGACTGAAAGCCCATTTGCAGACCCTTGAACCCTTGAGTTGAGTAACTCACTGCAGTTTTGTCAAAGTTACTGCGATGCAGCGCAGACTCTTGAAATTAAGCTGCACTTAAACTGCAGCATAACTCAATGACAATGTCACAGCCAAATGAATGCAGACTGTCATGCGTTACACAACTCATGCAAGTTTCCAGGGCCTGCTTATTAATTTTCATACCACAGGGAAATGAAGGGAGAGCAATGGCGACCCAAAAATGGTGGAAAAACAGAGCGAGCATTTGAAAATGATTTCATTTGCATTGATGCGTTGGCGCATTATTGAAGTGAAGCTCCTAATGCAATGAAATAAGTAAAAAAATAATCTGAAAAGCATAGTTAAAATGAATCTGGTGATGGATTTGAATGGATGTCGGACGGGCCTGCAGATCGGACTCAATCCTTCACAAATTGAAGTGAACATTTCCACCAAGTTTCAACCTGCCTGTGCAGCGCAGATACAAAGCCTGTCTGTGGCGACCGGTCAGCTGTTTCCTCCCCTCGTGCCAGTTGTCGGGCCAGACAAAGAGGACTCCTCCTGCCACGAGGAGAGGGAGAATTTACGGCTCCGTGCAGGCTGGGGTCGCCGCACCCCTCCGCCTTCTTCCGCCGGCCTTCCCGCAACCCCCTCCAGAGGAACGCCGCGGGAGCCTCTGTGTCAACATGCAGCCGGAGTGAGAGACTTACAGCAGAATCACATCTCACTTACAGAGATATCCAAACCCTTCCTCACTCATCACTGACATCCACGTCTCAGTCATGCATGTGCGCATGCACGCTCGGCGATAAGCTGCTGAACATTATAACATATGTGAGCGTACTTGTAGATATTCCTGTAAGCTCATAGTCCACATGTCTCTGGCTCCCAGCGCTCAGCGGACACATTTCACTTTATCAGGCCCAGACAGCGATAATGGGCTTCTTATTGCATTTCAGACATGGACAGAAAGAAAGCAGCTCTTTATATCAAATCAGCAGAGAGAGAGAGAGCAGTGGATAGCATGGCCGGACCTGCATATTGTGTCTTTTTGGCTCTTAGCTGCTGGAGAACCATCCAAGTGCTTCCATTAAATGCAACTATATCATGCGGAGGGATAGTGGAGTGTTACACACTGTGGAGCTTAAAGTAAATGATGCTGAAAAGATCTGGCAACTGCACTGCTCAGACTGAAAGTATGTGTGTGCAGAGGAGGGTGACGGGCTCTTACTGAGAGGACAGACTCAATAACTTGAGGGGAGTGGAGTGAAACAGAGGAGATATGAAAGAATGAGGGGGGAAGAAGCCTCGGAGGGGGTGAAAGTCAGAAACATGGAGTGACCACGATTAATAGCAGGATACCAGTGCGCACACGCTCTGTGAAGTGGCCTAGAATGGTATGAAGGAGGGCAGGGGATGCCCGCCCTCCATCCCTCCTCCGCAGCCTCAGCAGCAGAGGGGGAACCTCATCCCGCCCAGGCGGGGGCCGCTTGGCGAGCCAGCAGAGGGAGGTGGGATTCTGTGCGGTCGAGCGAGTAAATAGGATGATGGCTGTTTATGGGTTTGTCCTACAAGGCGCCGGGCTGCGCGTGTGTGATTATGTAACGGCCGAGGGGAGGCCTGTCGGTCTCTGGATGCTCCCTGCTCGTCCCCATCCGGCCCCCGCAGGGAAAGAGATCGCCTTTCATCAGCTTCACATCAGGCCTCACTCAGTCAATCACGGGGTCGTAGCCAGCGCCTGAGGCTGTGTGTCAGTGAGTAAGGCTGACCCAGAGACGCAGCGCGAGGACGAGGGCGTCCTCAGACATCAAGTGCAGCGTGTGAGACTTCTTTTGGCTAGATGTGGATCCAATTACGGCTTTTTCCTGTATTCAAAATCAGCACTTAAAGCTCGCTCGCCCACCTGCTCAGATGTGACAAATCTTCCTCCTTCTCTCTGCACCCAGCAGCCATCAATCACAGAGAGCCCGTTCGGCTCGTCTGACAGGCAAATTGATGCGTAGCGTGAGCTTGTATCTGCATGCAATCTGGGAAAAGATGTGGACAAACCTCAGCGCAGGAGGGGTTCACTAACATCGGCTCGCTCTTCCCACAGAGGAGTGTCAGGCCACAGGCTGATTTATCCCCCTCGTCTGCTGGAATAGAAAACACATGGACTGCGGGATCCTGATTTGAGGTCAGAGGAGATAGAAAAAGTCCAGCTGGGACAGCCCTCACGCTCCTTGACCCCCCCAGAAAAGGCCTGTCTGCCTTGTCACCCTCCCATCTGCCCTGCTCTCCCACCTTAAGACCAGGATACCGCCGCTAAGCCTCTCTGCTCTCTCACTGTGCCACGGTGGATTTCCAAGCAGCCCTGTACTCAGAAACTACTTTGGCCGCACTATATGAGTAACCTGGAGGGGGATTTGGGTCACATATGGTAATTATCCATCTCAAATGGGAGATGAGTGAAGGTCATGAGCAGGACTATCGGAGAGTGTCCTCTGTAAGCCCTTGGCTGGGGTATTGGGTGTCCCGGAGCAGGCCGGAGGCAGAGGTTGGAGCAGACAGAGGAGACGTGTTGAGATGAAGGCTGGGTTGGCAGCTGCAGCTCTTGGCGTGGGAAGGCTCCCGTAAGCTGCTTTTTCCCCCCTATGACTGCAGCCTGTTTCCCCATAGGCCAGCAGGCTTTTGAAGCGGCTCTCTGATACTCTCACCCCTCAGAGTAATCGTAGCCACATGGGCCGTCAGCTCTGAGCCAGCGCCATGTCTCCATAATTTTAGCATCTTTTCATTTGTTGTCACTTCTTTCCTCCTTCATGTGGGCCAAAGCTAACGTTCACACCTTCCACGGATAGAAGATGTAGGGTGACGTCTTGGCAGCAGTCTGAGCTTCCTGCTCTATCGATGAGTAAGCTTCCTCTGACTTTACTGTACATCTATTGATTCACACAGACAGCGTTCATCTGCAGCCACGGTGGCTAAAAATACGAGTCTGTCAACACTTTTCCGAGAATATATGAATTATAGTCTATTCTGTCTGAGAGTGGAAAGAATTCTGACATGAGTTTCAGTCTTTGTTTAGCCCTTTTCTGGTGTATGCATCTGTTTATCTTGAGTCACGCTCTCAGTTTAACTTGTGTGCCTTGTTTCTGTGCACCTCGACTTGTGTGTGTTGCATCCTGATGTGATTTACTGTATTTACAGTACATCACAATTACGAGGTAGCGATCAGTGGAGCTATTTTGATGATCAATTAATCGTTTGAGTCACTTTCTAAGCAAAAAATACAGATTTCATTGCTTTTTTAGCCTGCTATAAAAGTAAAGTTAAGACTTTTGGACTGCTGTTTGCCCAAAACAAGCAATTTGAATATGTTTCCTGAGACTTAATAGACCAAATTATACATCAGTTAATTGTTCGTTTATGAATAATGTTCCAAAAACATATAAAATTAAAATAACGTTTTTTTTGTTTGTTTTTTTAAATAGCTCCTCCTCAGCTTGACATAACATCAAAATGCTGCTTATATATTAATTCTTCCCTAATTATTTTCCAATTTTAAGCCTTTATACAATATTTCAACACTCAGCTGGGCCATTTTGCTTGCATACTTGATATAAAGTATATTTTACTGGACTTTTGAACACAGTATTCTACCTCTAAGTATTGCCACACTGCAGTAATGGTAGTTTTACTTAAATAAAGGATGTAAATACTTAATATCTGCTCATCAGGTGACTAATGTGCTGTTAAACTATTTATTTCCAGAATGTGTCTTTATGTATTTTTAAAAGCCTTTCTGTACTTGCTGTCTTGTTGGCATCAGTCACTCCTCCCATCCTGCACACAAATGTATTTGGCACAGCCAGAGGGAGCCCGCACGCTGCGGGTTTGCAGGGCGGAGCGCACTGATTTACCCAACGCACCCTCCTCTAATTTGACTCCCTTCAATTCCCAAAGTGTCAAGTTTACCACAACACAAACCAAGTATTTCCGTTTAAGATTTCCTCCATAAGAGCCTCGAAAAAAAGTTGGACGCATTTTTGGTGAATTAAAAAAACCAAACCACAAAAACTCTCAATATTTAGCCAAAGTACAATGATGAAATATAACAGCTGGACTTGTAGCCTTTAATTTCTTCAAGTGTAAACATTCATCACAACTTATGAGAAACGAATTCTCCCGTCATTGTTTGTCTACAGTTTCCAGAAATGTTATAACTGCACCCACATTCAGTCATGAGTAATCAAACAAAACTGCAGAGCGACTTCCTGTCGCAGTGCAACTGATGATGGTGTTTGGATAAACACTAAAACGTCTTTAGGATTGTTCTTTTAACTGCCCAGTGATGATAATAAGACTTTTAAATAGTTTACAACCTAAAGGTCTCAGCAAATGAACGCTTTTATTGAAATTTCCTCCTGTTGACTCTTACTTTGAAGGCAGGATTCCATAACTTCCGGTTTCCCGCCGCTTGTTTCGACGCAGCTGCAGTTTCCAGGCGGAGACGCTCGCGCACAGAGGGATTTAGTTATGTACAACTGATGCGGTCTGGCGGAAGAAGAAGAGGAGGAGGAGGAGGAGGAGGAGGCGGGGGGTGGGAGCGCACTGAACAGCCCCGAAACAACGGGAACAGAGAGGGGCTTTTTTTTAAGGAAGGAAGGAAATAAGTGTTGAACGTATAAGTTTGAGTTTGAGCGGAGTTTTGTGACTTTCGGAGCTAACCGCCCGCCTCTGTTGCCGCTCGTGCAGCAACAAATCTGCGTCTCCTCGTTGCAGCCAAACCGTTTCTGCTGTCCAATGAATGGAGTTGCTTTTTGCCTTGTTGGAATACCACCCTACTCTGAGAACCACGTAAGTAACCGAAGCTGCTTATCGATCCTTGTATTGATACCCGGAGCTTTATTGTGTTCGGCCGCGCTGAAGTTTGCCGCTGCGGCGGTGGTCAGAGAGCGTGATTTCCTAAGAGGATTAACACTAGTTTACACAGCCGCTGTGTACACACACACACACACACACACACACACATACACACACACACTCACCGACATACTGTAAACCAAGTGTTTGATCGGTGCCTTTTCTGCTGCTTTTGTTCCCCTTTGTGGGCGACAAATGGTGCGCAGCCCGAATGAGTTGAGCCAAAAACTGGTCCAGAGTCCCATTTAACGGCCTGGCTGCTCCTTTTGTCCGCCTCTCGCTGCACCAGGAGGCGGTCAGTCGAGACGGGACATCCCGAGCAGGGATGGTGCCTCTTCATCAGCGGCGATTTTTTATCACCAATCACCCAAATTAGTCAGTTAATTTGCTTTAATTGGGAGCTGTCTTTGTGACAGACTTCCAGCACTTTAACCTAGAGTTTTTTTTAATATAAAACTCATAAAAGAGTCCATTTCTTAGCTGCTGTGATAGCAGTGAGTGAAAAGATGGGAAAGCCAGTGAGCATCAGAGCTCCCCCTCCTCATAACTGTGCCATACAGTAATGCTTTGAAGCATTCAGACTGTAAAGGTTCACTCATGCCTCATCAGCTGCTCTAAAAGTTCCTCCTTCCTCACTGAACTCCTCGTCGCACGCGCAGCTCCTCCTGCTCTGACTGCAGGAATGTGTTTATCGGAGCCCCGATGTGTCACAGTGAAGTCATGGGGTCAGGTATGTCACTCTGGGCGGTGGTCTGCTTGTTGGAGGAGGCGTACGGTTTGGCATGTGGCTCGGTGTGTGTGTGTGTGGATCTGCTTTGATTTAACCTCAGAGGGTCTTCGGCTGTGTGTGTGTGTGTGTGTGTGTGTGTGTGTGTGTGTGATGCGGTCGAGTCTGAGATGTTTTCCTTTGGCCCTACATCAGTGTGTGTGTGTTTTTTCCACCCACCTTTGCTGCCCTTCTGTTTCACAGCATCTCCTTCCTCCTCCTCCTCCTCCTCCTCCTCCTCCTCCTTCAAACACGTTGAGTTCACTTTCATCTTTTCAATGCAACCCTCGTGCGGTGTGTGTAGTGTCTCTTTTCACATAAGCTTCCATACTGACTTCAACCCTGACCTGTTTCATACCTGACCTTTGACCCCGCGTGTCTCAGCCAACACCCAGCTCTCATGTAGCCTCTCTCTGCGTGTTATCTCCCTTGTCTTTGCAGAGGAATTCATCTTTATGACGGCTGCTGCGTTGTACACCAGCCTGCACGTCTTCTCCTCCCTGTGATTGAACTCTAATCGGTTTAGATGAAGCCGATAAAGGCCGATGCAAAATGACACCGTAACCTGATTCGGTGTTTAATTTGTCAAAATGAGGCAAAGTAAATCAGCCTTTGTTTGTCTCAGCGCGGAGAGGAAGGGATGGACGCGTCCGCTTGATGAGGGCAGTCGTGATGGCGTCCGCTGGGACTGCTTTAATGTTGTTATGAGGGCTGCTCTAATGTAGCAGAGCAGGGGATTGTGGGTGAGATCAATAGAGGCAGCGGCCGGCAGGGCGGGGCGAGCGGCAGCCCTGATGCTCCAACGCTGCGACTGTATTGATGATGGGAAACATGAGAGCGCTTTTATGAGGATCTTGAGGCGAGCCGGTCGATGTTAAAGCCCTCCTTCGCCCCTGCGGCGCTCGTGCTGGTTTACTGTTTGCTCTCTGATACACTGCAGCAGTATCCCGCGGCCTCCGCGGGGATTGTGTCCAGACTGGACTTGATGACAGAGTATTTTATTTTTTTTTCCAGATCCTTGACCTTTTTAGCTCTGCTCTTTCTCCTGATCTGAGATCTGTCTTTACGCTCGTGTCCAGGCCTCCTAATAGCTTCCTCAGGATCACTTACGACAGCCACGACCCAAACTTCAGACGGAGGCTTTGGCTGATCCGCAAACGGCCTCTTAGTGCTCCCCGAGCGCCCGCTGATCCAGCTGATCGCAGGACAAACACCTCAGAAAGGTTGCAAACCTCAGGCCGCAGAGCCCCATCGTGCCAGCAGGTCCAGGATCAGCTCCCGGTCACGGCAACGTTAACTGAAAACAGCTGCATGATGCTGCAGAGGGAAGCATTTTTGTGATCATTAGCAGATGGTTTCATCACGTCGTAGGTACATACCACAGACGATGCTGCGATGCAGGGAATTCATGTGATTTGCAGAAGCTGCCACCTTCTTTCAATTTTTCTTTAGTGCCATCACAAATCATCGGTTTCTAACCCCGAGGTCAAGACCTGAGGTGAATCTGAGGCGATTCGCAGGACAGAAACAACACAAATCTGTTGTTTTCTCAAACTTTTCTCTATTTTTTACACTTTTTCTCTGTGAATTTAACCCGTAAAAACAATCCGAGGAGCCTCTCTGGAGGTCAAAGGGTCACATCTAGCGGATTGCTCCGTTTTGAGGGGTCAGCAGCTGAAAACATTGCAGTTTATTGGTACTACAAATACAAATAAGACAATGTAATGTAACAGAAAGTGATGCAGAAGTCAACAAATGTTACTCAAGCTGCAGCGATGGTGCACTTTTGCCAAAGCTGAAGTTGGGAGACTTCACAGAAAGCCTGTAAAACTTTTCCCCAAGTCGTCACGAAAAGCCACACTGACGGCTGTTTTTCCATTTTTCACTGTTATTCCAGCCAGGTGTAAGTCCTGCCTCCACTTCTGTGCTGCATTGCATTGTGGGTAAGGGTTGTCTACCGCCCTGAAAAAACAAACATTGTTGTCATTTCTCCGGGCTGAACGTACAACCTGAAACCTGATTGGCATGTGCACCACATGCTCTGTTTTCTGTCCGTTCAGTGGGTGGAGCTACTGACAGCAAAGCGTGTGTTACAGACTGTCCTCCATCAGTCCGTTAACGCCATTAAAACGTCTCTCGCACCTTAACACCTCCGCCCTCCCGCCTCGACACCGTCACCCCGGCTGCATTCCTCGACCGCGGGCCTGAAGACGACAGCTGCAGCAGCTCTCGCCTCGCATCCACAATCATTAACCTGGAGAGTGTGTGTGTTGACACACTTTAATCACACACACACGCACGGCCGAGCACAGGTGTTCACAAATGTAGGCGCTCCAGCATGTTTACATCACACTTACAGGGTCAGAGGTAGACACACACGCGGCTCGTAATCTGTGTGCAGGTGCATGAAACATGGTGTTTCACACACACACACACACACACACACGCATGCGCATGCACGCACACTGTATCCAGAGTCTGAAGCTAAGGCTAAGAGCTAGCTCCATGGAGCTCTCTGATTCGGCCTTCTCCCCTCGTGTTTGCATCAGGAAGTCCTTGATGCTGTACAAACATCGTGCGGCGAGTGTTTAGATGGGCGAAGGACATCGGTCATCATTGACCTTGTTTTCTGTGGCGAGGGGGGAGCGGCTGCTGCGGCGCAGCTCTGCAGAGCGGCCATGTTTCTATTGCTAATGGCTCTTTATTGACCTCCTGTCGGTCACTCAGTCAGCTGGTCTTTTTTCTCTGTAAGAGTTAAAGCTGACTGACTAAAAATGACTGCAGAGGTCTGATTCTGTTTATTATGAATGAGTAATTAATACTTAAAGTTTACTTTTACTCCACGCTGGCGTACTTGGTATAGAATAAAGTTCTGTGGGATTGAACAAAGCTTGGCTGCGCAGCGTGTTTGCAACGACCGACCTACTGCTGGGCTGAAGAGGCTGATCGGTTCTGTTGAGGTTGAGGTGAATGCGCACAGGACTCGATGACATCGTGTTTGTAGAAGTGCACAAAAACATGGCTGACTGAAGCAGAAAGGATGGCGGCGAAGTTGAGATGCTGAAGGCGTGTTTTATGTGAGTGGAGGAGGATATCTCAGCGCAGATGGATTGATTTCCTCTGATGGAAACTGCACCGATACCTGGTCCAGCAGATGGGAGCACCTCTTCTGAGCTGATATGAGGAACGTGCATCTCATAATCAGACGGCCTGATCTGGTGTCAGCTGTAAAATTAACTGCATAACAAAGACAAATGGCGAATATTTTATGCTGCTTTATTATCAAACTAAGGGGGCTCATTTGAATTTCACCCCTTTCAGGTGTTATTTGTCAGCTTTTCCTCCTTTCAACACCTCACCTGTCCAGAAAAGTGTCAGCTCTTGCGCCCGGTTGTCCCCTCCTCGTGCAGGGCGGACTCGTCCCCTCTCGTGTCCCAGCTGGATGGGTTTCATGTGGCGTCTGACTCTCAGGCTCCGGGAGGTTTGGTGTGAAACAAAGCCTCTCTCAGAAACAGATGAGAGCTAATTAGATTCAGCCTGTTGATGGTCTGGCCTGCGTCAGTGCCTCTTTGTGTGTGCGCCGGCAGAGACGCCGTGCGTGGATGTGTGTGTTTCTGTGTTGTTTCTGTGCAGGAAAATATGAGGCTGTCGTGGGGGGGCTGCACACGAGGGGCTCGGAGTTGATGTGATGCTCAGAACAGAAGAGGAATGGAGAACAGGCCGGGTCTTGTTCTGAAATGCAGACTTGACTCCGTCTGTATCTGTCTGCGGGATCGGCCTGAAGGCAGCAAGGCCGGGTTTGAAAGAGGGTCAAGGCTCAGAGGTCAGGGGCCCCCCTCGTCACACACTTGGCCCCCGTATAGAGCTTAAAGAGGCAGGAGGGACCCCTGTCACTGTGTGCCGCAGGGGTTAAGCAGGAGCTGCCGTTCAGCTGATCGGATCCCGCGTCTTGTTTTGTCTTTCTCACGTCGAATGGGAACATTTCCGCGCTGCGTTCTCGTCGTGTTTACATTTTTTCCACCGATGATAAGAGCGAGCGTGTTTGCAGAGAGCTGAAAGCCGCTCTGTGTCTCGCTCCGGTCAGCTGTGGAGGCTTTTTACCGACAGCGGGGATTGCGCTGGAATGCGAGAGAGACAGCGAAGGAGGGAGGGGGGGGGGACGACGACGACGATGCAGGGCAGAAGATAAGAAAATAGGCCGAACGCTGATGAGTCACAGAGGGAGGATGATGCCAGCGCCACAGCCAAAACTCAAAGAACTCACAACCCGCAGAGAAGCCGTCACGTTACGCTCTGCTCTCGTACGAGCGAGCGTGTTTGCGTACAGGCTGTTCTTGGGTGATTCAGTTAAAGTCTGCAATCGCTGTAAGCTCACAGAGTCAGAGCTCGGCTGGCGTTTGTCCTCATAGATCGACTGATCGACGTTCTCTGTCGGTCGACCGTTAATCGAATCGTTTCAGCTCTAATTGCTGTGAAGCTTATTGACATGTGATGTTTTCCTCAATGGCAACAGAAGCTGCATTTCCCGCAATGCCTCCCAACGCCTGATGATAAACATCACAATGCTGAAAACAGACTCTAAACAGACAGAACACACTTCTGAAGTTATTTTCTCTGACTTTAAAAAGGTCGTGCAGACCCACAGAGGACACAACACGACTGCTTTTACTGTCGTCAGGAGTAAGCTGAGCTGCCTCTTTAAATACAGAGTGACTTGGGAGAAAAACAAAACCCTCATATGTGGTGTTTTTCATCCTGATTGAGCCAATTAGATGCAACCACTCAGACCTGATAACATCTGAAATTGACTCATTTATTGTCATTTCTTTAAGCTCCTGTCATAATAGATACAGCTGCAGGCGTGCTGAGCTCACTCTCTGTGATGTTACTGCTGAAATATTTGCTTTATGCAGTGCAGTTATTGATAAGCAGACATGTCAGTATGAAGTGAACGACCTCTAGACGAATCGCAGCATGTTCTGGCTGCTCAGCGGCGCGAGGATGTTCGCTCGCCGCACAAAACTTTCTCGTTTTTCTCTCAGGATGTTTACGCTGCTGGTGGCAGTCAGCCAGCGAGGAGCTGAAGAGCTGATGAGCTGACGAGCTGCGAGCCGAGCAGTGAGTTACTGTCGTTTCATTGGGGTGAGGGAGCTGAGTATCTGCGCTTCCTAAATAACCAGGGCCGCAGCGCTGCAGCGTGGATGCATGTGCAGCCATGAAACACACACACACGCGCACACAGTCCTCGCACCCGTCTCGTCTTTCCTGCTATTTGTAAGCAGTCTCTGAGGGGAGGGGGGACTTGTTTTGACAGTCAGGCAAAAATCACGAGGCAGAGATTATCAGAAAGCTAATGAGGAGCTGTGGATGCTGGGAGGAGATAGAGCGCTGTGGTTTTCCTGATGCCTGCGGGTCAACGCCGCCTCTGTTTACACGCTCTGATTCTGGGATAATTTAATGGTTTTTAAGGTTTTTGGGTCTATCAAAGTTCCAAGATGTCGTCCTTTTCAGTATTTTAGCTCTGAAGGAATCTTTTGACGTTCACTGCTTTGCTGCTCAGAGTTAAACTCAAGTGACTGTAAGATAAACATGATGCTGGAGAAACATGATTAGCTTAGCTTTACACAAAGTCATGAAGTGGCCGTGCATACCAACACCTCTAAATCTGATTAATTAATAAGCTGTATCTTGTTTGTTTGTTTAGTACACAGACAGGAATAGTTCAGGCATCTCATCAACGTGAGGTCAAGGGTCAAAAATATGTTCCATCTTTTGTCATTTAGCTGCTCAGCATGACAAAATCGCATCGAACCATCAGAGCAGACATGAGGATTTCATTGTTTTTTTGTTCGTGGAAGCAGCAGTAGGTCATAGCTTATGCTTAGAAAATAGCTTGAACAGTAAACACGAGCGTGCTGTGCGTGTAAAAACTGCATCCAGCTCACAGTAATGAACCCACCTGGATGGTTTTGATGATCACTTTCAGACACGGGGCTTGTAATCCAGTATCGGCGGCTGTCACGGTCTGTTTCAGATCAATTTGCACCGCGCTGCATCTGTTTGATAAAAACATGCCAGTAAACCTCCCTTCGCTCCAGATGAGTCTTAATTGATGTTTTGGTGCATCTTGCTAATTGCTAACGTGTCTAATTGCAGCCGAACGTGCAGCAGCTCTGTTTGTTTTGTGGCTTTGCTCGCTCAAAAGCGAGCTATCAAAGATGTAAACACGCCGCTTATCCCATTCACAAAACTGCATGCATGCAAATCCAGCCGCTCTGCACACACGGAGCTGCTCTCGCTCACATCTCTTTGTCACCATCCGTCTCGATGGGGTAGTTTTCCCTTTTTTTTTTTTTTAACCTTTCCCAAATTCCAGCTGTCTTTTCTCTCATTTCTCCGTGACTTTGAGCGATCGCTGTCTGCTCTCTGTTGCCTTCTTTGGTCATCTCCTTCCAGGATTCTCCTGTTTTTTCACGCTGAGTCTGAGTGTGCGGCCTGCAGACGGCTTCTTTTTGATTCAGCCGTGCTTTTAAATGCTTCACTCAGCCAAATGTCACCCCCGAAAGCGGCGGATATTCGTGCGTGAGCCTGCGCCTTAAAAGGTTTGTTTCGGCCTGATTCTTGCGCATCCACCCCCTTCTCCTCCGCCCGCTCGGTTTACAGAATGAAAGCTAACAGGACAGTATGTTTCTATTAGCGTTCCTCTTTGCTCTAAGCAGAGTGGCTTTCATCTGAGTAACAGAGTGAGAACATATGTGTGTCACAGTCCTTTGCTGTCTTCCCACTGGGCAGCCGAAAGAGGCAGACAAGTGAGACCCATGATCCCCCGAGGTCTGACCTTTTTTTCTGGGGTGAAGCAAGTCAGGAAAACCACAGAGGACAGTTTATTTCTGCAGGGTCAGCAGTCTCCTGCGTGAGTGTCACAGGCTAACGACACAAACAGCATCAGCGTCGGTCTGCCGTGCGGATCTCATCTTTACATCGAACACACGGAGCGCCTCTGGGATCACCAGCAGCGTCTCCGTCCTCTGCAGCCGGGTTTTAGTCTGTCAACAGGAAGGAGCAGGCAGATGAAGCGATAGCGTGGGCCGATCCTCCTCTATTCAAATTCTGCCAGACGGTATCTCTGCGCCGTCTTTATGCCACTGGGTGATGATGGAGAGAGGAGGAGGAGGAGGAGGTGCAAAGGTCAGCAACGCTCTGGATTAAATCGCCAGGTTTTATCAGTCGGCACGTGTGATCAGCTTTGCTTTGTGCTGCAGACTAGATTGGAAAAAATGTTGATTTTACAGCAGAAGATTTGATTGGTCAGGCTCAAAAGTCATGCAGAGACTGATTATGTTGCGTGAACATGTTTTGCCCCGTGGCGCCAGTTTGTTCGCCGCTCGAGGAAGTCAAATCTCAGTGAATCCTTGAACTTTTAGCTGAATTTGTCCAGCTGCGTTAAGAGCTCTGTCCGTGCTTCAGAAGCCGTGTGCGCACCAGCGAAGCCCCAAACACCCAAACTTAATCCACAGCTTCCCGGGTGATCACATTCTGTGTTTCATTTAGCGAACTCTTTGATGAAATTAAACTCTCCCTCGCTGCTCCCCACATGTCTCCTCCGCACCCGGGACTCCACTTTGAGGCTGGCCGGACTGTGCGAACAGAGCGATGAGGACTTCCTCGGCGTGGTGTGAGCGCTGGTGCATGGCAGGAATGTAGAAACCAGATGACCTCAAATGGAAACTCCAGGCCTGTTGGAGGCAGGCAGGCCATCTCGCTTGCTCTAATAAACACTCCACTCTGCAGCCTCTCTTTCTCCCCCACTCCCTGGCTCAGCATCGCCTCCGCCACGCCCCAAATGCTGGACCTCCGCCCGGTTTCGGGCCTGTAGGCTGCGATGCTCGCTTGGGTCCAGCTCCATCTTTAGCCAAGGAGAACGGCGACGTCATCCTCTCGTCCCAAAGTTATAATTTTCATCTGTTAATTACACAGAGGCAGAGATGAGCTAAATATACACATCTGGGCTTGTTGAGGGGGAAGGGAAGCCAGAAAGAGGGGGCTCAAAGTATGGCTGCCCTTCACCCAGACGTCGACGGGGAGGGGGGTGGAGGGAGTCGAGAGGCCTTCTGGAGCCCTGCGGTTTTCTGCTGCTGAGGCCTGCTCCTGAAAACAACCAGGCAAGAAAGAGAAGAGAAGAAGAGGCAGAAAAAAAGGACGGAGGCGGGGGGTTGGCTCTTATTGCAGCGGAGCTCAGACGTGACGCTCTGATTGCTCCCAGCGGTTGTGGTCAGTACAGAGGAGAGGAGGGGAGGCGGGGAGGCGGGGAGGGGGTGCGGAGCAAGACGAGCAGGGTTAGCTCTTTGCCAGATGTCGTCATTGGCCCCGATGTTGTTACCGCCTCGTGGTGCATACGATATACACACATCAGGAGACAGATGTGTCCACTCCAGAGGAAGCAGTTTACCTGACGAAGCCCAGCCGCCGCACTCAGAGACCGCAGGATGTGGCAGTCGGACAGCTGCCGCCTGTCTCTGCGCCCGTGCTGAAACGCCGTCCGCAGTATGAAAGTGTATATCGGCGTGAGAGTCCTGAACCTTCAGACAGCTATGAAAGCCAATTTGGAGGCCATAATGAGCGTGAATGTCTCCACGTCAAACTTGTCTCCCTGCAGGGGTTTTTCTCATGCTCCAACAGAGGCACCTTGTTGGCTCTCATGACAACCTTGAGTGCGGAGGCGAAGGGTGATGGGGGACTGTGATGAGGTTGAGGACGGCTGTCAAAATGAAGCCTGACAAACCTGCAGAATGGCTGCATTTGTGGAAGGAGGCCTGAGTGACTGGAGACGATCAGTTTTCCTTATTATCGACTGATTTTAGCTGGTTACACAGAATCTGCACAGTTCAGCTGAAGACGTTCATGCTCCCCTGAGGATGAATAGTAAGAAACTTTTTCTCCAGCGCCATCATCAGGTCAGTTTGGTTTATGACCAAAAGCTGCAGAACTGATTCCCTTCACATTTAAGAAGGTAAACGCATTACACCTGCCGAACGTCAGCATGTTAGCTTAGTCACTGTGAGCATGTTAGCATGCTGACGTTAGCATTTATCTCAGAGCGCTGCACTGTGCTGATGAAAACAGCAGGATCTCACTGTTGTTGGAAGTGTGTGTTGCTCTCATTCAGTACTTTGAGCCTCCGTCGCTGCTGAGGTAGCGGCAGACGTTTCAGAGGTGTCTTTTAAGCCTCATAAGACACGTAAAACCAAAACTATCAACAGCTGCGACTGCAGGAAGCTCATGTAAACAGAGAGCAAAACGTGAGTCGAGTCAAACGTGGAGCTGTCTCCTCTTCCCAGTCTGAACATCAAGAAGGAGACACTCCCTCCTAATTAGGTTAAAGCGGAGCACCATCTCTCCACTTACCGTGCAGGGAAGCATAATGGGTGTGTGGTTAGCTGGTGCTCTCGGTCAGTAACACACACCTCTCTCTCACACACACACACACACACATTTTAATCACAGCTTGTGAAACAAGGTCGAAAGCTCATATGCAACATACTCATCTCACAGTTTAATAATTGAGCAACATGCCAAGATTTCACTGCGCGCACGGCAGCGAACGTGTGCTAACGTGTTAGCCTTCAGTCATGCAGTCTGGCCCCGCGTCCACGGCCGCCGGTGGGACAGTGAGGGCGGGAGGTGGGAGGTAATTAGAGTGTATTTGTGAGTAAATA
This sequence comes from Chaetodon trifasciatus, assembly GCA_037975065.1. Classification (NCBI taxonomy): domain Eukaryota; kingdom Metazoa; phylum Chordata; class Actinopteri; order Chaetodontiformes; family Chaetodontidae; genus Chaetodon; species Chaetodon trifasciatus. The sequence continues at coordinate 3,247,608 of JBBMOE010000034.1, forward strand.
TGTGCTCATGTCATGGCTGTGCAACTGTGTAACACGCTCTGTCCTCCCTCTTCGCCATCTGCAACTTCTGCTTCGGATCACTCTCTGCCCTCATTTTTTATTCTCAGGAAGATTTTTCCCCCGTGTTCGCTTTCCAACATCTGTTAACCCCCCCCCCACCACCACCACCACCACCACCACCACCATTGTGCTCCCCTTCCCACTCTTTTCTCTATCTGCCTCTCTTATTGCCTGCATAGATGCTTGGCTGACGGGCTGGCTGGCTGACTCATGTATCCCACGATCCCTTGTGGCAGATGTAGCATGATGCACACATCCACACTCCTGAGTCAGCCAATCAGGTTTGTGCGTCGTAAATCCCAAACAGGCTTTTTTTTGTCTTCTGGCTGCAGTTTGCAGTTCGCTTGAGCCAACATATACTGAATACGTGGTCGTGTATAAATTAGGGAGGATTATTTTCATCATCAGTACGTCTGTGGTTTAAGATCAGGCAGTTAAAAGTGGAGAGAAATTTGGCAACAATTCAGAAAATCAGTTGATTGTTTGAGTCGTTTATCATCATCAACATTCTGCTTTCAGCTCCAAAACGAGGATTTCCTGCTGCGTTTCTCTCTGTTATGTCACTGCAAACTGAATATTTGCAGTTTCTGGGCTGCTGGTCGCACAAAGCAAGACATCTGAAGACAGTTTGGACTCATGGAAACTGTGATTCAACAGTTATTTCAATAAACAATCAACAGATTGCACAAATTGTCTCGAAAAGAGAAAAATTTCATTCATTGACAAATAACCTTTGAAGCGGAAAATGTTTTTTTCTCGGTCGTCTGTCAGCTTAAAGTCTTCCACAAAGATCTCAGCTTGTGTTTAGGGAAGCTGTGATGCACATTTTCTGCTCCCCTCTGCAGCTTTATGGTTTAACAGAATGATTGTGATGCAAAGGTGCGTTTGACGTGAACGCGGCGTTTCCGCGCCGACAGCACTCACATGGCCTGACCTGACGTGGCGGCGCATGTAAAGAATGCGCGCATAATGCGTTCACTTCCTGAGGAGGAGGACCGGGTCAGGTGGGCTGCTTTAACTGCTCTAATCCCCCAGTCTGCAGGGTAATCTGTGCATTGTTGTTGTTGTGCTATCAGTCGTGGTCAGTTAGTCTGGGAGGGAGTGGGCGGACCACCCAGCTCCTCTCAGCTGCAGGTCGATCATGTGACCTTTCGTCTCCGAGTCCACCTGCTCTCGTCTCCACCTCAAAGCCCACAACAGGTGTGACCTCTGTGATCCCCAGGCCCCGACTCTGATGATGTCCATTAGTTTAAGAGCACACTAACTGCTCATTGGTCGACTCGTTGCCCTTAATCACCCCCGTACACACATCCCCGTGCCGGCCATCGCAGCAGAAACAGTGCAGAGCTGTATGTAGCTGCATGTTGAGTCCCCACCCTTTGCTCTGTCCCCTGAGTCTCAGCGCCCACTGGGCTCTCCTCCACCCCTCTGCTGGTAGACTCTGTGTTGCAGCTGCCCTCTAGCGGCTGCTGCTGGTAACTACACCCTGAGCGCACCCAGATTGGCCTGTGGGTTCTGCAGCATGAGGATTTACTGGAGATTAAAGTTAAAATTAACCTGTTTAAAACAGCGGCGTCCTTTTCTCACTTTTTTTCTAGAATCCACTCGGACAGATTACTGATAATGTTTGTCCAGGCGGAGACATCGACTCCATCTCTGCACATCAGTGTGTGTCCAACATCAATACTTTTTAAAGACTCAGCAAAACGTGTCTCTATTGAAACATAATGTCTAGTTTTTTTATTCTGCTTTGATTGGATGTTTTTTTTTTAACATTTAACAAACAAAATTGTTTCATTTGAATATTTTTACAGACATGAAAGGCTGAAACTGTCCAGTATTTTTTGATAAATCTCATGAAAAATGAACCTAATCTGCGTAGAAAAAGTATGTTTTTGACTCACTCATCTCGCGGCCCCTCACATTGATCTCGCGGACCCTCTGCGAGGCTGGAAACCGCTGCTGTGCATCATGCACATTCTTGTGGTCCAGTTTGCATCACTCTTTCATTTACAGCAGCACTGCGATGACACAGATGCCTCATGTGGGCGCTGCTTCAGCACATGAGCCCTCTCATGCCACATGTTGAGTCGGTGCAGCGTTTGTCTCGCCAGTAGGGGACAGGATTCGCGCTCTGAGCCGAGGACGCCTCTCATTCTGCCATTAGTGGAGTCCTTCCTCAGTCTTGGTCTCCTGATGAGCATCAGCCTCTGAATCTCTGCAGCCCGGTTTGTTTGTGACACGCCGTCTAAAGGCTCGCTCAGCCTGAAACTCTCCAACCTCCTCCTTCCTGTGTGTTTCCCGTCAAGCCTCGGCTCATTCCTCCTTCTCACACTTCTGTGTTTTAAAGCGTGGGCGCAGCAGTGAGGAGAAAAACTGTGTTTTGTCTTGGGAGGCAGCCGCAGTGGAAAAAAGCGGGGGGGGGGGGGGCGGCGGTTAGGCCTCTGTGTGTTAATCTTTTGGCCTGCGGTCATGTTATGAGTGTTAAGGGATTAAAAAATATCACCAAACTAATCTGTCCGTTACACCGACGGCCGTGTTCCACTCCATCCAGCGTCGCCTCTCTCCCTCCCTCCTCACCCCTTTCACTTTTCCACTGATGTGTTTGTTATCAGGGAGCGAGGCGGGGGGGGGCGGGGCAGGAGGCAGCGAGGCATCGCTCCTCTGAGATCAGCAGCGCGTGTCGGCCTTTGATTTCCCGACTTCAGGAGCTTTGCGCTGCCAGGTTATGATGAGAAAAAGGATGTGAAGTGTGCGTCGGGGTGCTGTGTGTTTTCTCAGCAGTCAAAGTGTTACAGGTCAGATGGGGTGGGGTGGGGTGGGGGTGGGGGGGCTCCGGTGATGTACAGTAAGCCCACATGCAGATGATGGATGTGCCTCGGCGTGCGTGGGTCACTGGTGGGAGGGGGGCTATTGTCACAACTCCTCATGTGTACCCTCCATGTAAACTGTGACTCAACGCCTTCTTGCACCTTTCTCTTTTCTCTTGTTTTTTTGTCCCCCGTCTCTTCACACTTGTCCTCCTCTTTTCTGGTTCATGGACAGGAGAAAGAAAGAGAGGGAGCTGGACAGACAGAGACCTTTTGTTTCCAAATTAGGCCCTGCTCCCTCGCTGCCAAAACCAACTGTTATTGTGAAAAATGTGATATGAAACCCCGTCTCAGCGGTGCCACTGTGAAACGTAGCGCTTGTGTATTTTTCAGATATCAAACCCATCACAGATACTCCATGATCTGACTGCTGCCAGCCAGCTGTGATTTCCTCCTCCTCCTCCTCCTCCTCCTGCCGGTGATCCGCTCCTCTCCGCAGGGCGGTTCCGCCTGGCGGTGCGTCGGACCTGGTCTGAACCGCAGAGAGAGAAGAGAAACCCCCCACAGCCGCAGCCTCCTGCCTTTACGAGGAGCCCTAATTACATAGCCCTGTGTATTTATACTCCGCTGTGACTCAGTGGGACATGTGGCCTGAGCTTGTGTGTGCGTGCGTGCACGGGAGAAGCAGCCTTTGTGTTCACACATAAACAGTGTGTGTGCGCGCGCGCGTGTGTGTATTAGTGAAAGTGTGTGCAGACTCTATAAACTATTTAAACCGGGGATGAAGCGGAGTGCAGATCCACCTAAACCTAGTCTGTTATTTCAGCAGAAAAGGCCTTTAAAGCGACTCCACATAACTTCTGAAAAGAGAAACAACGCAATGTTCCTCCTGCAGATGAAAATGGCTTAATGGCTTAATTGAGTACACTCGGGGCTTTTGCTGCCACAGCCTTACTTGGTCTGGTCTGGCTGGTAGCTTTTAATGGCTAGCTGATGTTAGCAAACTTGAGGTAAAACACTTCACACCAGGACACAAAGGGGCACTTTAAAACCTCTACTAATGTCATCAGGGTTGAGATGGTTGGATGGAAAGTCTGTGTTGGATACTGGGGTCGTGGAGTTTTAATGACATGGGCGTTACCAGGCGTGGAGGCTCTGAATGAAATGCACTTATCAAGCTGCATTATGGGAAATGTAGGAGTCAGGGTTTAGCAGCCTGGCAGATACAGAGGATTTAAGGCGGCTTCATGCAACTATTCCTGTCACTTTTCATGTGTATAACCCAGCGCGACAGCATCATGCCCTCTAGCAGAGGCTCTCCGAAAATGCTCGCTGTATCTGAACAATCATCCAGCCCCCCTCCTCTCTGTGACCCCGCCTCCGAGCGCGCCCGCTCAGCTGTAAACTCCTAAAAACGCGACATGTTGTACAAAGCCGTTTCTCCTGCCTCTTAAAGTCCTGTGACTCCCCCACATCAATAACCGTGCAGGAGGAGCCCTTTAAAGTAACTGACAGCACGTTAGGAAATAAAACAGCTCATGAGCCTGAATCCTCAAACCGTCTTGTAATTGATCGCTCTTCATAAAAGCAGGTATTTGCGTGGTGATGCCTGATATTCTCGAGCCCTCAGATCACCTTTCTTTTGATTTATCACTTGCTTATTCCAGCCTGCAGTGTGTGTTCTCCTCTGCAAAGCGCGGCGTATCCAGAGGGTACGCTCTCTGTGTCTACGGCGGCCGTTCGAGTTGATACTTGCCCCGCCGTGCGGCAGGTGAAACCTGTCCGACCTCATTGGTAACGGATGTTTGGCGTGTTAACAGCGATGAGCTTTGGAGGGGAAAGACGTCTGCAGCAACATGGTCCCCTGTCTGCCGCTCTCGCTCCAATCCTGGACGCCCGGCTGTTTGGTGAGAGCTCTGCTGCGTGGGCGATCGGGCGGGAGGGGTGCGGGTCGCCTTCCCGGCTGAGTTAGCGGCGTGGTGCTTAGGTGTCACCGTCTGGGTGGATCCTGTGAGTGGGAGCGACTGTGTGAGGGAGTACAGGTTTGACAGAGAGGTCATGTTGACATCCAGGAGCAGCTGTTTTATTTTGAGAGCTCTCTCCTCTTTATCCTTCAGCTTTTTCCATTTCCTCTCTCTCATTATCATCCTTCCTCGTCTATATTTTTCCCTCTTAAGCAAAAAAGAAAGGGAGTGAAACAGTGAACACAGCAGCAAGGCAAATGTTTTCTTTTCTCTTTGTGCTGGAAATTGGCCTCCCTCTCTCCCTCTCTCTCTCTTTTTTTTTGTTTGCCTCCCCTCTGCGTGGAGGGGAGGCGGCGGAGGCAGGGCCGGCTTTTGTGGAGTTTAGCGCCGGGATCACAGCTTTGTCGATGTGTTTGTGTCGCTCGCGCACACATGCAGCACACGTGCGGCCCCCAGGCTTCGTCCGTATGCGGCACAAGAGAGATCTACAGCGGATTTAGCCTATCAGCGGCGGCCTGCAGGAGATATCTCCATCTGGGCTGCTAACTGCTGGAGCAGGACCCCCCCCCCCCCCTCCGACTGGCCTCAGTGATGTCCAGCGTTTTTGGATTAAACTACAGTTTACTGTGCGGCGCAGTTGTTTGTTTTGCCGGTGACTGTCGGACCGGTTGGTGTGGTGAGAGTGAGTGATTGTTTGGAAGAACAAAAACAAGGAAGGAAGAGAGAGCAGCAGAGAAAAGCTGATGCATGCCGAGATAGACGGAGTTTAGGATAGAGATGAGAGCGAGATGAAGGGATTTGTTTGGCAGGAGAGATAAAGAAGGAAGAAAAGAGGAGAGAGAGAGAGAGAGAGAGAGAGGGCAGTGGGAGGGAGGAGAGACAGAGGATCCAGCCCTCTGGGACAGCAGTGTGTGTTTTGGGGGTGGACAGAGTGGCTTTGTATGCAGAACATCACCGGACACCGAAGGGAGGGACGCTGTTAGTTGTTCTGTGTGTGTCTGTAGTGAAACCAGACCTACCTCTGATCCCTGCGCCACACACACTCCTCCATCTGCTGCCCAGGAGTCCGCCGTCTGCTTCCTCTGGACTGAACCCCTCTGAGAGCGTCTGAATGTGTGTGAGGCAGCCGTGGAGGGCCGATTCCCGGAGGTCAGGAGCGACAGGCTGTGATGTGGAACTTGTGGGATTAAACTTTCTGAAGGCTCGGCGCTGACGGCGATGGATTGGAGCCAGGAGACGGGAAGATCAGACTCTTGAGTGGCTGGAGGATCCCAGAGGATTTTGCAAGCTCCGCTAAAACCACCCATCTTCTCCTCGCTTGATTGTATCTTCTGCATCTGGACCTCGTCCACGACCTTGCGTGCGAGCGCGTGAGCGGCCCATGTGGGCAGTGAGGGATGCGGGTCTGAGCGAACTCCACGCCCCGATGCCCGCTGCTATGCTGCCATGCCCTGCGCCGGCCGGGTCTGACTGGAGCTTCCAGAACCCGGTGGGGGTGGACTGCAGCTCCCCCGAACCTCGCTGCATCTGGCTGGCGGTGCTCCGCGGCGCCACGGCTTCAGTGTCGCCGCCCGCCATGCCTGCTGGGTACAGGCCGAGCTCCCACCAGCCCAGGGTAAGGAGAGGTCACCCGTCTTCCTCTAGTGACCTGATACCAAGTCAGTGATTTAGAGCATCAGTCAGCAGCTGCAGTGACATGATCGGATGATACCCAGTGAAATAATCATTGATTTTATCAGCTTCATGTAATATAAGGTAGAAAAACGCTCAAAATTCTCAAATTGGAGAAGCTGGAACTGTCAGATTTTTGGGATTTTTAAGTGACGCATTAGTTAAAACAGTCTGATTGTTAAAATTCTTGCTGATGAAGTCTTGTGTCGATCAACCAGTCGATCAATCGCCTGAGACCACGTAAGCAGCTCCTATATTTCACATGCCAAGATGACGATTGAAAGCGTCGTTCGCTGCCTGCGGGAATTTCTGTGGCACACGGTGATATCAGCAGGATCCTCTCCAGAAACCGCCGTGTGGGATCGTTTCAGTCACTCATGTCAGCAGAGGCTCCGTGTAGCTGTCAGCCCGTCGTTTGAAGTCTGTTAACCACTCAGCTGCTGACAGATTTCAGTGTCTCCGGGCAGGTAGTCGTGTTGCGTTCAGGCTGCCGGGCCCTCGCTGGTTTTTCGAACTTCTGGGAAACGATGTGACGTCGGCTTGTGTCGCTCCGCAGTCTGATTGCTTTTCAATCAGCTGTTCTCACCTCCGGGTTTGTTTACTCTACCTTTGGTGGCTTTGAGATGGTTCAGATTTTGTGGTGTTCGGCAGGTTTTCTTCCATCCGATCAGCATCTCTGGCTTTCGTTGAGTGACGTAATGGTAAACAAAGTCGTGCGAACAATGAGCGAGTGAGCGGTGATCACCACGAGGCAAACGGCCACTTTTATTTCTTTAAAGACCATTTCATCACGTAATCTTTAACACGCTTACCCTAAACATTACCCTAAAAAGATGAGTAAATATGGAAACTGTGCCACTTCATTCTTCTCTTCGCGTGGCTTGTTGACGCTTCCCTTCCTCGGAGGGGTTTGTAATTACTGGCTAAAGACAGACGAAGGGGGCTGCTAAGTGCCACTTCTAGCGAGGTGTTGTGGAAGCTGTGCGATTGAGCATCCCCTCCCCCCAAATGCCCTCAGAATTCAGGGCAGCGCTTCCCCACATGGTCTCATTTTAGTGTGGGCATTTTGCGTTTACTACCCCCTGACTCGTTGACACAGTTAAGAAATGCCACAATCAGGAATGTGAGCGTGGGGGAGGATAGAGGCTGCATGGGCACAGCTGGGACAAACACTGACTCACACTGATGAAGCCAGTTCAGATCATGAGTCTTCGTTTTCCTTTGCTGTGATTTCATTTGCAAAGATGATTAAAAGTCAAATTAAACAAGAATTCGCGTGATATAGAAGAACAAGCCGGCGCAAAGCGGATCCTCAGATGACAAAAACCAGCCTATTTGATGTCAGCTCCGACACCGTCCTGCTGAGAGTGTGGAAAAGTTCCCTGTCCCGCGTAAATCATGACTTTCTAAACTCTTTCTGCGGCGTCCCCCTCTCAGCCCGGAGAAGCGGGAAGGGTGAAAAGTCCCAGACCACATTTGAACCCACGTCATGCTTTAACTGCTAACTGCCGGCTGAGCTCCCGAGTCATCCTGTAAAGTTATTCTAAAACTACAGCCCTCCTCCTCCTCCTCCTCCTCCTCCTCCTCCTGGTCTCCCTTCAAAATGACCATCATGTCTATGAAAACAGTCCACCGGCGGGCAACACTGCGGCGAGGCAGGTGTCGGTTAGACAAAGGAAAAGTACAATATGTTTTGCTGTTCAGGTAGAAAACCCTGTTTAACTGACATTGCATCATCATCACCTGTTGGCCTAGATACTCTGACAATGGTGTCGAACTGGTTTCTGAGCACACATACTACATTCATATTGACATTTAGGTGAGGGCGAACCCGCACACACACATGCGTGGCCCATAAAACACCGTCTGATGTAAATCAGACGCGCTGCAGTTGAACTTGTGCTGCTCTTTCTTTTCGCTCCTCGCTTGTCGGGCGGGTTGCGTTCTGTGTTTGGAGTCGTTCAGGATATTCACACACCCGTCATGCATCTCGACGTAGAGCTGCAGAGGTGGAGGATACTCTCTATGCGGCCGGTGAGTCCAGGACTGATGGGGGACGTGTCGGGCTTCCCGGCGTCCCTCTCCTGCTCCCTCTTGGCAGCCCGGCTCAGGGCTGCGGGTGCAGACAGCCGTCAGGATTAAAGGCTCGTCAGCATTTGTAACGTCCGTAAAGCTCCACTTTTCAAACAGGTTGCAGCTCTCAGCTGTTTAAAAGAGCATTATTGTTCTGCCCTGCTGGGGTTTTAGCAGGAGCCCGGCTCCCCGACAGCCGCTGCATTCCTCCGTGCTGCTTTACCTCTGGATGGACTGAGGAGAGGAGTGTGTGCGCTAACCAACACGCTGCTGCTGCTGACGATGACGATGACAGTATCATCATGTCCTAGAAAAGCCTCTTACCAACAGACAAGCCAGTTTTACCAGATTTCAGGAAAGATTATCACTTATTTTTATATATTTTACCAAAGCTGATGAAGCCCTAAACTTTGGCTATGTTGTCTTCGCCTCAGCAGGACCGGACCACCTACGTTCTGTCCTTTCAGTCGTGCATCTTAAAGAAGCTTTTCAGCATTTTAAAGACAGCCTTCAAGCATCTGCGGAGTAGAAAGATGCGAATATTGTTGAAATTGTGTGTTTTGTGACCACAGAGAACAGGGAGCAAGAGCTGCAGTTTTCCCTTTTTCTCAAAAGGTAGAACAACCAGAATGCACTGCGGCACCGGACCGCTAAATGCGATGTTTGGTGGCGCTTGGCTTTGGCTCATCTGGTTTCTAGCGATGGCGGCCTGGCCCCTCTGTCAGACTGAGAGGGAGGGATCCAGCTTCTGTACTCTTTGTGCGTGCAGCCCTATGGGGGCAAATCCACGGGGTGACGCAAAACGAGCGCCGAGCTCTGGGTTCAGGCAACGTGGAGGGAAGTAAATGCTCATTTGCATGTACGACCCACGCTGTAATGAAACAAAGCTGGTTGGAAGTCGGTCCGGTTTCCCTTTAATGAAATGCTCTGTAATTGAAATCAGGAGCGGAGATATCCACATGGGAGCACGTGCTGCTGAGCGTGTTGTCACCACTTTACCTACTAAACACCTCCTCGAAGCAGGAAGCTGGCGTGTGCCATTACAAGCTGCTCAACACATTCAAAAACAATAGTTTACAGTGCGGCTTTTTTCTGAGTGCTTTAATGACATCATCTTCAGGTGGTAATGAGATCCCTCAAGGCTCTGCGTCACCTGAAGGACACTCGGTTCATTGATTATTGTAATTGGCGTCAGCAGGCGAGAACACGTCCTGGTTTCAGGCAAAAAGTGGCCGAAAAGGATAAGTTCCCAATTGGAAATAGTCTTCTTTTCTCAGCAGAACAAGAGCGAGGTTTCCCTTGTCTGTGCTCTAAGCCTGCATAGGAAGTCAAGTTTAGACTGAAAACCACAGAAAAAATTTTCCAAGTGCCTTGTTGGTTAAGTGTCCAACTGCCTGGAGAGGACAGAGCGTGTCAGCAAGTTTGGATCAGTTTTTTCTTTTTTTTTCGCTTCTGCGTTAAAAACTAAACTGAAGAGGACAAACCGGTCGCCTCAAGGTGACAAGTGTACAATTTATCTGTGGCTTGAGGGGGAAAAGGTGGAGCGTGGACTCGGCAGATGCCGAGCAGAGACGTTCATCCCACAGAGTCCCGAGCAGGAGAGTGGGAAACAGCGCTGGCTCGGAGACCCAGTCAGACCCTGTGTGTTTTGGGTAATCACAGGGTTTGGTATTCCCAGCGCCGGGAGGGGCCATGCGGTCGAAACCGGCGTGCTGGAGCCTGTCCCTCGCTGGGGCCCGATACTCCTCCTCCTCTCCGTCCTCCTCGTCCTTCTCCTCTCATTCACTCTCACCTCCTCTGCCAGTTACAGTGTGTGTGTTTCAACATGTCCGAGCCAAACCGCTCCCTCTGAGGAATTCACTCAGGCTCTTCCTCCTTTCATTTCCTTTTTTTTGGCCTTCTCCTTTTCTTTATCATTTTTATTTGACACGCCGAACACTCCTCCTCCTCCTCCTCCTCCCTCCTCACGCACTTCTTTATGTTGCCCTCGTGCCACACAATAGGCCTCAATGCTCGCCTCTTTGAGAAAATAGCAGGTGTTGCTTTAACTTGTTTAGACGGCCAGACTAAAGATCAGGCTTTGATCCCAACCTGCAAAAAATTCACACTTCAGAAGAGGCTTTTGTGACGCTTTGGACATTCAGGTTTTCTCCCACGTGTGTCTGCAAACTCAAACACACATTTCAGAAAGAAATCCGAACGTCCAAACTTCGCTTTGGTCTCCTTTTCCTTGAATGGAGCGTAAAAGCGGAGGGAGAAAATGTGCATTAATGTCCGGATTTCCATTCCATGAAAGCATGCGGGGAGAGGAAGAGGAGGTGGAAGGGAGGCGAGGCGCGTGAAGGGAAATGGAAGGAAGGAGAAAGAGGAGTGAACGAGGGCCCCGACGATGGAGAGGGGGCTTTATTTATAGGAGCATCTGGTTATCCCGCGCCGCAACGCTACCGCACTTCCTGCCTCCGGCCCGCCACTTCCTGTTGTTGTGTGGCCTGCCGGGTCAAAGTGTGTGTGTGCATGTTTGTTATGTATCAGTGTGTGTTTGTGTGCAGAAGGGGGACGTGGGGGGTGCGTTTCGTGGTCTAGACATGTTCACCTCTGGCCCGCTAACATCACCCACATTCTCACGCTTGAAGCAGTCAACAGAAGAGTTTGAATTACCGGATTATTAAACCTTTTCCTTGTGAGCTGTTGGCAGATTAAAGCAGAACAGAAGGTGGAGTGTCGGATCAGACACGAGCGCATCATGATGGAGGAATCTGCTCTGTTTGTAGTGAGGCCATGTGAAGCCTAATCAGTGAAAGCTGTTTTTACACACTGATGTTACTCACATCCGCCTTTGAAGCAGCTTAAACTGCACCGATCCCATTAAAAACATACTGTGAATCCATACTGATGTCAGAAAACAGTGAAAATATTTGACATAAATGGCTTAAAGCCAGCAAATATTGACATCTGAGAAGCTGGAACCAGTGAATTTTTGGGCTTTTTTGCTTAAAAGACAGCTTGAACTGTTCATTCAAAGGACGCACTTTTTTCCCAAGTTTTAGTGCTTTATTTCTCATTTTCAAAATGTTTCTGGAGCTTCATCCATTCTCATTGTGCGTTGCATTATGGGACAGCAGTGTCTATCAGCAGCACGTTTAAAGAATGAGAGAATTTAACATGCATGCTGACATCTGCGAGTATATTTAACCCAGTAAGCTTCAGCGCCGCGCATGCTAAAGCGTGAGCTCGGCGCAGTGATTGACGGTCTGGCTTCGATGACACATTTATGATTATAGTGTCGAGCTGTCTCTACAATTTATGATCTGTTCCTTTAAGACAGGAAGAGTTCAGAGAGTTCACTTCAACTAAGAAATGTTTGATAGTGAACACGCTGCACAAGATAAGTAAACCACAGCAGACTTGACCTCAGAGCTGATGTGAGGGTTTCCCCCTCTCCTCCTCCTCCTCCTCCTCCTCCTCCTCGTTCCCGCCTGTTTGGTCAGGTGATGGTGTTTGACTGACAGATGTGGGTCTTCGGGGCAACACGGGGGTGATAGTTCTCACGTGTGTCTGTCAGCTGAACCAGCCGGGCTTATTGACTCGGCTTCAGGAATGAGATATTTAGCGAGCGGCTGGAAATCGGCCTTTATTCTCCGCTCGGAGTCCAGGTTCTTCCTGGGCCTTCTCTTTCCGTGATGAGACGGAGATTGGCGTGGTCACAACTGCATGAAGCCACACATTCCCTCCTTGGTCCTGTCTAGACGTGGCCCCTCCTGATAGTGGACCCCCCCAGGTTGTGAACTGTTGTTCTGAGGCCGGCTGGCGTGCTGGACTGACCTGACTCAGCAGTCGAGGGTTGATGTCCGTGCGTCTCCAGGGAGTCTTAAAGTGTGTTGCATCTGGAAAGCTGGAATGTTTTGTCCAGTGTTGGTACTGATTATGAGAAAACAGTAGATTCTCATGAGGATTTTAGGAAAAATTGTGTTAGATGATGAACTTCTGCAGACTTTAGAGCTACGATTGGACACTCTGGCCGTCGAATCTAATCAGAAAATACACGTGAACCCTCCTGAATCTCACTGAATCTCTCTCCCTTTGTGTCCACAGGCTAAGGGGCGGAGGGATGGTCTCTCCTCGGCCGGTGACAACCCTCGGCCGCCGATGGCGACCCGGCCGGGAAGGGAGGGGGTGGGCTGGAAGGGTCCCCGGACGCTGGTTCTCCATAAGAACTCCCAGGGTTTCGGCTTCACGCTGCGCCACTTCATCGTTTACCCTCCAGAGTCCGCCCTGCACACCAACCTCAAGGTGAGACCCGCTCCCTCTTTTAATTCAGTGCTGTTAAGTCCTTTATTCAGCTTCCATGTTTATTTTTCCAACACACGTGTTCTCCATTTCATCCCAGCCAACATCTAAAATGGGTTTTTTTGAAAGCCCTGCATTTAAAACTCAAGCCAGAGCCAGTTTGAGTCTGGAGATGCTGGAGTGAGCGAGGTTGAGCTGAGCGAAACAGAAAGAGAAAAGAAGCTGAGCTGATTGGAGACAACAGACTGAACAAACTGCTGAAGGCTTTTTAAAGGAACGAGCAACAGCGGCAAGAAAAATTCACATTTTGAAGGGTATGAAGAGCGTCTCCGTCCCCTGCGAGACAGACTGGTTTGAACGCTCCTAATTGTTTTTCAGTCACTTCACAGGCCTGTTTTCAGCCCTCTGTGAATTCAGGATTGTTCTGTTGTTTTGGAACGAGCCTCGATGTGAGCGAGTGGTTATTTAGCTCTTTGAGGTGTGGGGGCAAACGGCTCCAGATGTGAAATTGAGGGCTGGGGTGGGGTGAGCCAGCTGAAACAAGACCTCTATTATTATTCTTACCACCCCACCAACCAGCAGCTGCAGATAGGAGCACAGATTGAATGAGATCTGTTGTCTTAGCCTGGTACCACTCTCTGGCAGGCAGGCCGTACCAGGCTGGCCCCGGACAATAGGCCCACTGCTGGCCTTTGGCCCCGGTTCTGTCCTCGTCTCCTCTGCCTCGAGGGTCACATGGCGTTTTGGGACAATTGGGCCCACAGAGCTGCTCGTTCTGAACTGAAGAGCCTTCGTGGAAGTCTCCCAAATTACCCTCATAGTGTCCAATTATCAGATGCCTAATGGGTGCATGACCCAGTTGGGCCCTCATTTCATGGTGTCTACAGGTCCTGAAAGTCCTCAGGAGTCTTCAGTTATTTCATCTAAAAGAAAGAATCAGACTTTTCTCCTGTGTGATCTTCTCCGTCTTCTTCTGACGCTCAGGAACCTGCAGCCTTGTGGCGCTCAGTCTCGATGGTTTCTCCTCCATCTTATTGTACGTACGCATTAAAAGATGATGCAGAGGTGAAACACATACTGCATAGTTTATTAATTCTCTTCTGAGCGGGCTGCACACAGGGACAGGAAGGTGCAGGTGTTGACCCACCGTGCACAGTTTTGGACCCAGATGCAGAGTCTTCTGCCCACCTCGCTCTTTCCTCCTCAGTCCCGGATGTGTTCAGACCGGGGCTGGTCAGTTGTCGAGTGTCCCCAGTTCGGAGCTCTATTCTGGGGTCGGCAGCTCTCCTTTCTCTGCCTCTAAACCCCCCACCATTGTCTGCAGAGCCAGGAATGAGCCCACTCAGCGTAGCATAAAGCCAGGCAGCAGTCAGCCCACCGTGCCCCTAACCCCAAACTGTCCACTCAGCTTAGTACGTGTGTGTGTGTGTGTGTGTGTGTGTGTGCTTGCATGTGTGTGTGGACATGATCAGACAACCTGCAGCTATCAAATCTCACCACCGCCGTCCTCTCTGCTGGCAGCTGTGTGCGTGTTTGCTTCCCGTGACGTCATGAGTACCTGACAGACCGTCTAACCTGAAAGTCAGTGTCTGCGCTGCAGCTGCACTCCAACATTAAAGGCTCATAAAAGCAAACAGGACCGTGTCAGGAGGTTTGGCTCGGGGTGCCGGGAAAGTCACTGGCATTCGAGGAAGCCGGTAAACACTCACTGCAGGTTAAAATGACACACTAAAACTTCTCCTGCGGTCTGGTGTCCATGGAGATGTAGATGTCAAGCAGAGTAGAAAAGACAGACTCTGCTTTCTAGGCAAAAAAGTTAAGACTTTCACCTGGATTGTGTTGATAATTCAGTGTTTAAACCCGGAGCACGAGCACTTCTGCTCATGACGATGCTGTAAAGTGAAAATCCAGACAGATTCTTATTATCAGTCGTGAAACTTCCTCTGGTCGTGCAGCCTTTCTCTCTGAGAACAGACATCTGGATCTTGCTGCTTTTATGACTTTTTTCTTACAGTTTGCCCCTCACCATCACATGTCAATCTATCGGCTTAAGACACACCTCTTTACTGTTGCATTAAAGTTCCCTGTTGCACTTATTTTTCTTGACTTTCCACACTGGTTCTTCTCTATAGATAAAAGTGACTCGACCTGAACTTGAGCAGTAATTCTGTTTCTCTTCTCTGCAGGATGAGGAGAACGGTAACGGAAAAGGTAATTGGCTCTTTCTTCTTCTCCTTCTCATCAGGCGTCAGATTAAAACCTCATACGGTGAGATAAGTGATGATGTAATGAGCTGGGACCTCCTGTATCACCCCTGTCACATCAGCTTTGCAGCCTTTCTGCGCCCCCTTCAGGACACTTTGCAGCACTGCACCTAAAGTGCTATGAGAACAATTACACACAGTGAATAAATGTTTTATCTTTAAGCCAGAGGAGCAGCCTAAAGCTTTGTTTGATTTATTTGAACAATATTGCATTTAGACAATTAAGCAGGCACAATCCCTGATCTTTGCACCTCTTCTTCTTCTTTGTCTTCTGCCATCCAGGGTATCAGAAAGGTCGAATGGAGCCGATGGACACCATATTTGTGAAGAGCGTGAGAGAGAAAGGTCCGGCCCACCAGGCGGGCTTGTGCACAGGTAAAGGGAACATATGGTGCAGCAGCATTAACATCCTGATTTGCATTGGAAATCTGTTGGGAGAGCTCCGGTCATGTGACGCTGCAGACAGGCGCAGATGCACAGCGATATGAAAGGTTCAGAGAGGGGGAACAATCAGGAATTAGTGCAAACACTACATTATATAAATATTGTACTTTTTTTAAGAAAAAGTGTTGTTTTTAAACTTCATGGGTGATATAATGCAAATACCGGTACGACAACTCAAAATTAAAGTGCGCTTGAATGTGACAGACGTGGCGAGGCGTTCCTGTTGTGTCTTGTTGTCTTAGCAGGGCAGCGGTCCACTCCCAGCAGCTCAGACAGACCAAACCAGTGCTCCAGTGTGCATGCTTAAACACAAGCTGTCACATCCACATTGTCACATCGCAGCATGAACATATGCAAAAAAAAAAAAAACACCCATCCAGCGCTTCGTGTGTGTTTCAGCTTGCGTGAAGTCACCATGATGCCTGGTGCATCACGAAACGCTAAGATATGCTGACATCCCTGCACAGCTTTACTCTTAATCTGTTGACGAATTCCTCCAAACTTGGAAGACGTTTTAATTTGATCAGGGAAAGATTCTGCCTTCCAGACATGTCAGAGACTGAGCTTTGCTTTTCATGACGATGATAAAAAGATTATATTTGAGCTGGCTCAGGCTGAGGTACGCCGTCCTCCCATGCCGGATACAGACAATAAGCTTCATGTTTTGCCTGCATGTTTTTGGCTTTGTTGAAATTAGACACACCTTGACCATTAGAATGTAAATACAGAGAATATTGTAGTTTAAATCCACCTTTTTTTCCACCCCTGAATTTTCATAACTGCCTTGGAAATGAGTCCCTGCTCGCCGTGCAAGCCGAAGCTCAAAGTGCAGACCTGTTTGTGGTAGAGATAAAATGTCTGTGCTTTGCAGGGGATCGGCTGGTGAAAGTGAACGGAGAGAGCGTTCTGGGGAAGACGTACTCGCAGGTGATCGCCCTCATTCAGAACAGGTAAGACCTCCTGCCTGTCAGCGCTTTGAGCGTTCGCTGTGTTGATTTAGTGAACCATCTGTTTGCTTTTTCTTCACAGGCTCACCGCAGAGATGACATACATGTAGTTGCTAGTATTGGATTTCTCCACTCTAAAAAAAAAAGAGTAGCCTGAAGCAGCGTACTCCACACATGCACATGCTCAGCGTGGTCCGGATAAAGCCGGAGGGGAAATAAGGAGCTATACTGGACTCACTGGAAAGTTTTATGCGGTTGCTGGTTTTGAATCTTACATAAGAAGCTTTCCGTCCAGACGCTCGAGTTTGACTCCTTATTTTATTATTCATATTAACTCTCCTCAGATGCTGACCCTCTCTTAGACTCAGAATCCCAGGGGGGGCTCTGAGGTGAGGGTCAGCTGCAGCACAGCTGGCAGGTGTTAGGGATGAACGCTCGGGGAATCTGTCGACACCGACTCCCAGTCTGATACCAGTGCTCTCTTTTTGTGGAATTACCATAAAAAACAGTGTGTGGCAAATAGAAATGATAGCAGAAATGCAAAAATATTCTCATGACATTGACTATGAAAGTGTATTTGATGCAGATCGGGTGCGCGCTGGGCTGGTGTACACTCCACTTTTTGTCAGATTAGGATTAATCACTGAGATTAATACAGAAATTCATGAAAGCATCAAGCACCAGCTCAGGAATGGAGCATTTTCCTCCTCACCCAATCTGTCTGTTTACTCTCCCTGTCCTCCCCTCTTCCTCCCCCTGTCTTGCAGTGAGAGCGTGCTGGAGCTCTCCATTATGCCAAAAGATGAAGATGTGCTTCAGTTGGTAAGTGTGAGTATGGGATTTTTCACGCACCTTAACCCACCAAAACAACAAACTAACCCTCACACATGACACGCGTTTTGTGAAACAGTAATTGAGGACACCGGAGAAACCTGAATATTCACGCAGGTCTTGTTTGCAGAGTTCATCCTAGATTCACCCCGTCATTGTGGAAGAATGTGGAGATTTTCTCAGAATGGCTGCGCGGTGACTCAGACGCTCTCAGCTCTGTGTTTACAACACGCATTCATTAAAAGCCACTGGTATCCTGAATGTCGAAGCTTACGTTTGGGGAAAGAAAAAAAAAAACAGCTCCGTGCTCATTCGCACACCCATCTACAGCTCAACACATTTTTTTCGCTCCACAGGTTGCTCCATGCTCGCTCACATGATCAGACATGCATCATCCCTCGCCCCTCCCATTAACCTGGAGCAACATGTCAACATGCAAAACCAAATCACCAGATTTAAGCGCTCCTTCTCGCCCATCCAGAAACATCCTGCCCTAAGAGCCCGAAACAGGGTTCTCCATTTAAGCACACTGCCATGTTTTAGCATTATAAACCCACTCCTCTGTCCTCACACTCCTCCCCTCGCTGCTACGCCTGTATCTGCTGCATTCCTAGCATGACATCACCAGTGCTGCGCCTCCTTCCACACTCCCACAGGGTGGAGTAAAGCAGAGAATGAGAGGGAGGAGAGAGGGAGTTTGGAAGGATCCGAGAGAGGAGACAACAAGGAGATCAACAGGCAGAAAGCTCAGGAAAAAAGTAATAGAAAAAAAAAAGCAAAAAGGCTGCATGTTTGTGGGAGAGTGAGGGTCTGGAAGCTGGAGAGCGGCAGGTTTTAGCAGCGGGGGGGGGGTCGGCGAGGAGAAGTCTTCTTCCTTGTCCTCTGTTCTTCCTCCTCTGTGTCTGTTTGTGGTGACTACAAGCTTAACGTGCAGGCTGAGGAAAGGTTCTGGATTCTGTTGGACGGTCTAGGTAAACCCTGAAAAACTTGTCTGACTGCGTGAGACTTAATCGTGAGGAAAGGGATTGTTAGCAAGTATGTTTTTATTCTTTCCCTGTTACAAAGTCGTAAGTGATGCTTTGAATGTGACTGATAATGTAATGGGTTAGACTGTATTTATCTCCTGTGTGTGTGTGTGTGTTGGTGGGGATATATGTAGCTGCAGCTGGTGGCTCTGCAGTGAGCGTTGTGGCTTTTGCTCAAGGCACTTCATGCAGTTTGCTAGCTAGCAT
The DNA here is from genome assembly GCA_037975065.1 of Chaetodon trifasciatus. NCBI lineage: Eukaryota > Metazoa > Chordata > Actinopteri > Chaetodontiformes > Chaetodontidae > Chaetodon > Chaetodon trifasciatus. Next base: position 3,266,191 of record JBBMOE010000034.1, read on the forward strand.
GTGTTTGTGTTGAGAGCCGAGGCCCTGGGGACAAACTGTGGCAAAGGGGTTGAGCCGGGAGACTGTTCCACTTTAAGGCTTGTTGTGTAACGTACAGTGGCCTGAAGTTGTCTTATAGAGTTATGGTTACGGTCTATGTTGCTTTCAGACTTGTTTACAGTAAGAGCACATTTTGATTTAAAGCCGTCGCTGCCTCACACACCTTTTCTTCGAGCTTTCTTCCCGTCATGTCTTATCTCACTTCTCCTCCATCTTCCCTCCTTCTCCCAGGCATACTCCCAGGATGCCTACTTGACAGGCAACGAACCCTACACAGGGGGAGCTGAGAACCTCCCGCCACCGCCTCCCCTCTGTTACCCACGCTCCAAGGTCGCGCCCCCTGCTGGAGCCCCTCCGTCTGCCCCTATGGGCCAGAACCAGCTGGATAACTGGAGTCGCTGGCCAGGCTCTTCAAGCCCTTCTTCACCCCTGGACAACCGCTCTGCTGTGGGCAGCCCCGCCAGCTGGCAGGAAGGTCGTGCAGGAGAGCCGGGTGGCGTGGGTCACAGCAGCCCGGCCCACCGCACAGAGGAGATCCAGTACGGTATGACCAGCCAGCAGCCTCAGGGACAGACCAGGGGGCGCTCCTACTCTTCGTCTTCCTCATCGGGAGGCCTTTTGTCCAGCCCGCTGCAGGTCCACTACCCTAACCACCACGCTGCCAGTTCCTCGCAGGCTCCGCCACGCAAGTCCAGCTCAGCCTGGACCAGTCCCCCCCCTCCCCAGCTCAGCCACAGCCACAATGAGCGCTGCCAGCAGGCCCTCTCTGACTGGTACTACAACCAGATGCCTGAGCGCTCAGGACGCAGCATGCAGACCCGCCACCGCAGCTACTCTCAGGACCGGCTCAGTGAAACCAGGAGGCAGCAGCAGCGGACGGGTGGCTGGCCGCACAGCGCCTCCCAGGACACTCTGCTTCTGCTACAGCAGTCAGGACCAGGACCTCATGGAGAGCCCTACTGGTCCTATGGAGACTGGGAAGGGGGCCCAGGTAGGGGCCATCCAGCTTCTAACTACACCCGAACGCGCTCTGAAAACCTGCTGGCCCAGTACGATCGCCATGGCCGCTCGTTAGAGATGCTGGACCGAGCAGCAGCTGGACTGGTCTCGCCTCGGTTTGAGCGGCCTTCGTGGCACCAGCAGGCTCCCCAGCCGCCCCCCAGGACTGACGCCTACCCGAGGCAGGGGAGCCATTACGGTGCAGCACAAGCTCCTCCGATGTCCCGACCGTCGCATTCTCAACACCACCCCCAGACTCACGCCCAGGCCCACTCGCAGCCTCAGCCCCAGCAGGCTGCCCCCCAGAACAGGCGGCTCCCCCCCGGGCAGAGCATGGACGACCAGCCGGTGGGCTACCGCAGCTACAGCCCCTCTTTTTACCGCAAGACGGGCCGCATAATGCAGCAAGCCCACTCTTTCAGGGACCCTTCGTACTCTGGCCCCCACTTGAACTGGAACCCAACCCCCAAAAGCCCCCCAGAGGGCACAGCGGCACCCCTCACTGCCTCCACCGCATCCCCCTATGCCTCCGCCACTCCCGAATCCCAGGACAGAGCGTACAGGCCGACAAACCACGAGAGGGAACACGGGCCGGCGGAGGGGCAGGCGGAGGTGGTGGCGCAGACCCAGGAAGTGGTGCTGAGGCAGAAACCTCCCACCGGGCGGAGGAACGCCCACGGCATGCGTCACCCCCACTATGCGCTGCCCATGGATGGGCTAGAACCCTCTTTGTTTTCTCCTGATCCCCAAGACCCAGCTCCTGCCCCCGGTTCCACAGGAGACGCAGCCCCACGCAAACCAAACGGCAACCTCGCCCCCCTCCCCATCGAGGACGACTCCCTGGCCTCCATCCCCTTCATAGGTAAGCAAGTGTTTCAGGTCCCCCCCCCCCACCTCTCTTAATCCCCTCACAAAACCTCCAGCTGACCTTGAGATTTCATGGCTTTCACTCTAAAACGTGATCCACTCTGAGTGTTTATTGAATGTTAGTGAAAGCTCAGCTGAGGGGAAACGCAAAGCTGTAATTCAGACAAAATTATGAGTTTGGGGGGAGTGTGTGTGCTTCCTTAATTTCCTTCTTGTCTGTCTGTTCAGGCTCCAGGCTCTTCTCAGATGCAGTTTCCATTCTCTCATTGAGATCCTGTGTGTGTGTGTGTGTGTGTGTGTGTGTATATTTGACAGTCAGTGTTTGCATTGGGTAATATCAGCACTTCCCACAGTCTTACAGACAGTATTAGTAGTTTCAGTGAATCATGTCTTAGTTCACGAATTCTGCCTAAAGCCTAGAGTCACATTGCCATGCTGAAATGAAATAAGAGTCTTGACTTCCTGAATGTGTGTGTGTGCGTGCTCACGCGTGTGTGTACTCTCTAGTTGCATAATTTTCTTCGTTTATAAATTTTCTTGTCTTTTAGTGAGTCTCTTTATTAGCCTTTAGCCATGCCAGCAGCACGGCTCTATGGATGGCTGCGTTGATCGGTCCGGCCCGCTGTTTTCGGTCTGTTGGTTGAAAATAAGTACAGATATTCATGCTCCCCAGAGGATTCAGATGACTTTATTTATTCCTTATCTTTTCCTCTAGCTCATTCTTCAGGTCAGATTCTTTAGTTGTCCAACTAAATACCAACAAAACTAATGGCATTCCCACCACCCTCTGCTGGACTTGCACATATCAGCATGCTAACACGCTAAGCTAAGATGATCAACCACTCATACTTTAACATGTTAGCATTGTCACTGTGAGCACATCACCATGCTAGCATTAGCATTTATCTTAGCCTCACAGAGCTGCTCGAGTTTGGCTTCATAAATGTAGAAAAGCTTTATCACAAAGGGGCTGCTTATGTCACCACTTTAACTGAGAAAGAGGCTATGTACATCTCACTTTTAATGCATCTGGACTATGTGAGGCTGTTTACATGAATAGTGTACAGTTATGGCCTACGTACTGTATGTTGGTGTCAGTGGGAGGTGACTGTGGTCATGTCCCGGCTTGTTCCCCCGCTCTGAAAAGACTCCAGGCGAAGGGGCTTTGTGGGCTTCACGTCGGCTCCTTTCACTTGACGCGTCCAGCAGCCATCAAGTCGAACCATACGCAAATGAAGTGAGCCCGCCAGGCGAGCCGTGCCTCCATCGGCCTGTCGCAGCCTGAAGAAAACAACCTCCGCTTCATGCCGAAGAGATTCAAATCAGCTGACTTGGAAGCTTTGACCCAACATGGAATGGCCACCGCTGATTTGAGCCAAGCCACGCTGGCCCAGAGAAAGTCATTTAAAGGGAGAAAATCCAGTGGATCAGCAAAACCATGAGGCATCTCTGCCTCTGCCTCTCTCAGTCTGTCTCTCTCACATTCTTGCCTCGTACCTTCAGAAACCAGGCAGTCAGAGCTGCAGGCCGGGACACGTTTAATAGCCATGAACTGAAACTAGGCTAGCTTCTCCCCATAGACAACAACTAGCGTCTCTCCTCTTTATCTCTCTGACAGAGATGCTGATATGATCTGGGCCTGTTTGAGAACATGCCGTTTAATTGGCTGTTATCCTTCTCGCCTGGATGTCCGTGAGGTAGAGAGCACAAAGGCAGGCTGTGTCTGACGGCAGACATGTTTTATGACGTCTCGTATGGAGATGGAGACGATGTCAAACTCTGATGGAGTGTTCTCCCACTTCTGCAGCTCATACAATGTGAATAAAACAGGGAGAGGCACGTCAACAGATGCTGCGTTTTACTCTTTACCCACTTGGAGTCTTTCAACATGGATCCACGCTGTAAATTACCAGGAGGTTTTTGTGGCGGTCCTTGTGGGGAACAGTAGGGGCCCATACACTCAGCTCCCGCCCGCCCTCAATGCTGCTATTGTGCTGCTCTGCAAGATGAAGGGGTTTGTGTGTCTGTGTGGGTGTGTGGGGGGTTCAGCCTATGACTATCTTTACTAGCTGGACCCTAGACACAGCAGACCAGGACCAAGGCCTTCTGTGCTCGCCTCTCGTGCCCTCTGTCTCGTCTCACAGGCACAGACCTTTTTTTTCTATCTTTCTGTCTCTTTATTTCTTTATCTTTCTCTTTTTTTGTCTTGTTTATTTCTAGATTTATATCCCATATGTGCTACACTGATAATGAATCATTAAAGTCATTTTCAAGCAAAAGTGATCAATTTTAACTGGGCCCAGTTGCTCAGTTATGAGGATTTGCACCTTTTTTAAAAAATCAGAGGTGATAATAAACTGAATATCTGAGGCAAATCAAACGAATCGTGCACTTTAAAGCCATCACCTTCAGCTTTCAGTAAATTTTTATTGGCTTTTTCGTTACTTTCTGGCATTTTAATGAAAAAGGATTGTTAGTTGCAGCCCGACCCGTCTGTCGTTCCTTCAGTCTGACTTTTTCTGCAAATTTCATAGAGGCAAAGTTCATCAACAGATGCACAACATTAACAGTCAGTCAGTTTGTTAAATAAAGGTCTAAAAAGCAGGATTTTGTTGGTGGTAACTCCAACTTTAAAATTTCAGTGAATAAGTAAAGTAAGTAAAGACTGTGCTATATGCTCAGTAGCTGCATTTTTTCACTAATCCAAGAGTTTTGAGGGAACTTTAAAAGGTAGGAGCATCACTCAAATCTTAAAGTAGCGCACATGGAAGTAAAAGTCACCAAACTTGGAGATTCGGTGCATTTTCAGGCCTGTATGTAGGTGTGTTTTAAGCTTGTTTAAGTCTCTTTTAAGCTCCCTGTTTGTCTCTTAATGCTTCCACTTCTGCCCTTCCTCTCGTCTTTCTTCGCCTCTCTTCTTCCTGTCATCTCTGAATGCTGAGCTCCATGCATGTTGTGGGACACTGCAGAGCTGGGACAGAGCCTGCTGTAGTCTGTTACTCCCCTCTGCTGGTCCGTCTCTGTCGCTGGCTGCCCCTTAATGACGGCCTTTGTTAAACCCACAGCCCGGCTATTTCTGGGCAGCGCTGTAAACAGGCAGATTCCTCAGCCCAGATTGGAAATGTTTTCCGCCTTATGTCGGCCTCTAGTATGCACAGGAGTGAAGAACGGAACAGAAAGTGGGTGGTGGAGGGAAAGATAGAACGAGAAGAAGGTGGAAGAGGCGAAGGTGAGGGATGTTTGCAGGAAACCGCACTGACACAGAGGCAAGAAAGACGGAAATCAGAGCTGAATTGAGAAACTTTAACAAGAATTTACTTAAAACCACAGTGGTTGTGTGTGAGGGTGGACCTCAGACTGAGTCCCTCCAGCCTGCAGAGCTCTCTGAGGCAGTGCTGCCCCCTGCTGTTCCCACAGAGTGCTCACACGACGAAGCCGTCAGCGATTCAACGTTTAAAATGTCACCAGCTTCTCCTCACTTTATGCAAACATCAGGCCGGGCCTCTAATCCTCTCTGTCAGTCAGGAAGTGTGTGCGTGTGTGTGTGTGTTGTGGTTTCATATCCCTTTGCATCAGAGAAAACCGACCTATAAAGCTGCTTTACTCTTTGGTCGTATTGATCACTGAAATGTTCATTCATGGCAGAAAAACCACCTCTAAATATCTGTTTTTGTTATTTATAATGTCCCTTTATGTCCGTGTTGGACTGAGACTCTTTCTCTTGCACTCATCCAATCACACACTGCTGCAGATCTCATAAAGAACTGAAACCTGGAGCCAGTAAATCTGTTACAAACCCCCCTCTGTTAGCAGCAGAATAGCTCTTCCTATGGCAGCGGGCTGCACAGGTACTGCGTTGTCTTCTATCTGCGTATTTTACCACGAGCCTGTCTAACTTTTTGTCTTCTTCCTTTGGTTGCACCTGTGTTTGTTGCTGCACGTGTTTGTGAATGGATGAATTTGTGCTCTGCCTTTTGTGAGTGCAGTTGTTGATTTTGCAGCTGAAAGCATCAAATTTAAAGACAAAGTGAAAGAAATGCAAATGAATGATCTTCTTCAGTATCTCTGATGGTAACCCTGCGGTTCCTCGCCGTTCCTCTCCCTTAAACGCCTCTCCTCTTCAACACCTTCTGCTAACTAACCCCTTCTTTTTCCCTTCTGACCTTTTTTTTCTCTAACACCTAACCTCCCCCCCTCTCTCCTCCTTCCCTTCCTTCCTTCCCTCCACCCTCCCACAGATGAGCCGACCAGCCCCGGCGCTGATTTGCGTGCCCGCCACGTGCCGGCGTCCTCCGTGGTGTCCAGCGGCATGAGTTCGGCGCCCGCCGTGGTCACCAGCCCCGCCTCCCCCACCTTCACCTTCCCCCTCACTAGGCTCTTCTCACACGACTGCAGTGAGTGCCCCCTCCTCCCCCGTCTGCCCTCCCTCCTCCCCGCTGCATGCAGCAGATGAAGATGAGCCCTGTTTTTGCTCCAGAGAGGGATTGATGAAGCATGCATGAGATTTTAAGACCCTGGTTGGTTATTGGTCCTGTTTAATTCCAGTTTTATCAAGTATTTTTGCCTGTTATTAGTCTTAAAAGTCTTAATATTTCAATCAGTTTCTAATTCAAATCAAGTTGTGCAATGAATGAAGTGTAATTTTCCATCATTCTAGTGCAGCAGTTTGTTGAATAACGCTGTTTTTAGTCACGATAGTGAGACAAAATTAGATTTTTTGGGGGGGAACAGATTGAAATATTCCAACTGCACTTCAAAACAAGACTTTAAGACAAAAAATAAGAGAAATTTCCTTGCGCAGTTGAGTTTTTTAAGCTGTGCTGTAACAGTTTTGCATGCTGAATTTGTAGATTGCATGTTTGTTCAGAACGTGTTTCCAGCTGTGCATGAAGCCCACAAGTCGCATTTATTTGAGTTTCGGGTTCGGTTTAGTTAAATTGGACAAACTTTGACTCGCATGGGGGTTATGTCTGCATGCCAGCGGTGAGAAAAGAGATAAATTAATCAAAGGTCCAGCTCACCTCCCATCACCATCCTCACCACGCCACCCATTCACTCCACTCAAACCCCGACCTCCTCCTCCTCCTCCTGCTCCCTCCCTCGCTGTCCCCGTCTGCTAATCCAACACCGTCCACACTGGTGATTGGCATTACATCAACATTCTGTCTTTCTCTCTGTCTCTGTCTCTTTTCTTCTCTCTCTCTCTCTGCGCTCATTCATCCTCTCATCGAGCAGGCAGTATTAAATCCAGTCGCCGTTCCTCCTATCTTCTAGCCATCACCACAGAGCGCTCCAAGTCATGCGACGAAGGACTCAACACGTTCAGAGAGGAAGGACGCGTCTTCTCGTGAGTACTGTCCAGCTGAGACACCCGGCTGTTTGTTGACATCAGTTAAGTGACATGTGCAGGTGGACGATTTGACAGTTGACTGTCGGTTGTGTTGTTGTTGTCGCAGGCGGCTGCCAAAGAGAGTGAAGAGCTTCTTCACTGACGGGGTGAGTTCTTCTTCTCTGATTAACACGCATGAAGCAACAAATTCTGCTGATGATTTCGTCCTCTAAACCTTATTTTTACAAGTCTTCTTCTTCTTCTTCCTTTTCTTCCTCTTCTTCTTCTTGATCTTCTTCGCCCTCTTCCTTTTCTTCCTCTTCCTCTTTTTCTTTACTCTCTGCTTTGCTTGTGTAAAGTCTCTTAGCCATGCAAGGCCGTTATTTTTCTGAAAATCAAACCAGGAAAACAAGCTAAACATAAACATATTAATTAGATTTTATCATATTATCAGAAATTTGTTGCTTTCTGTTAACATATCTTTTCTTTATCATTGTGAAATAAAAGTAAAAAACTCAGATTTAATGGCTTTTAATAGGCTGATGAATCGACATGTTGTGAACGTGTCCCTTTGTGTTTCAGTCTCTGGACAACCTGGGGACGGCAGAGGAGGTTCGATCTAAACGCCACTCCACCTCAGAGCTGGGAAACATCACCTACAGCGACGTACGGCGAGAAGGATGGCTGCACTTCAAACAGATCCTCACAGAGAAGGGCAAGGTGGGCGTTGAACATGACCGGAGGCGGGAAAACCTTAAAAGCATTTAAAGACTCACTCACGTCTCACCTGTCCTTCACAGAAGGTGGGCAGCGGCATGCGCCCGTGGAAGCGAGTCTTCTCGGTGCTTCGCTCCCATTCGCTCTTCCTCTACAAGGACAAGAGGGAGGCGGTGCTCCGCGGGGCCACGATCGGCGGTGCGGCCGAGGACGAGCAGCCAATCAGCATCCGGGGCTGCCTGGTGGACATCGCGTACAGCGAGACCAAACGAAAGCACGCGCTGCGGCTGACCACCCAGGACTTCTGCGAGTACCTGCTGCAGGCGGAGGACCGCGAGGACATGCTGGACTGGATAAAGGTCATCAGGGAGAACAGCAAGACGGACAGCGAGGTCAGAGGAGGCGCCGTCACCTGCCAGATGTTAACCTCCTCTGTTACTGTGCCTGGACGTGAGTCATGAGGTGTGTTTGTTTGTTGCAGGAGCTCGGCTTTTCCAGACAGGCCCTCATCAACAAGAAGCTGAATGATTACAGAAAGCAGAGGTGAGTCCCCTGATGATGAACGTAGCGAAGCCGCCGTCACAGCTGGACTTAAACCCGTCTCTCTGTCTCCCCCTGCAGTCCAACGGGCAGCAAGCCCGACTCCTCTCCCAGGCTGCCTCGCATGAAGCCTCCCTTCCTGCTCGCCAAGACGGAAAACGCTGCCGGGGCGCCGCGCTCCCCGAAACCAGAGGGCAAAGGTCAGTGTCAGGAGGGGGGTGTGGGGGGTGGTTGTGCCAGCAGTAAGTACAACACACAGCTGACACACAGAGTACACATCGCCTCATTCATATGTTCAGGAAAGACTGAAGCTTAACATCCCACCGAAAATGTCTCAGATTTCCACGACTGCAGCTCATCATCTCCTCCAGCTGTGCTGTCAGTCAGGCTCTGACCTGCATGCCTTTGACTGAGCATCTTTTCAGGGCTGCAGATGTGAGAGTATCGATCAGTCGAGCTTTATTTATACAGCAGACAAAAAGAAAGGTGATTGAAAGAGACATCAGTAAAAGACGAGGAGTTAATAAAAGATAATACGAGCAATAAAAAAACAGCAATGGAAATGAAATAAAGCATGTTGATAAAACAAAATAGAATAAAATGATAATAATATAGATGATGATGAATGAAATGCTTAAAATTGTCAAACACTTAATAAAAGCCAGAGTGAACTGATGGCTTTTAACAGCGAGCTGCTTTCGTTCGATCTGTGTTCAGACGAGAGCGGCCCTCTGAAGTCTCCGTGGGGAATCAACATCATGAAGAAGACAAAGAAGGCCGGGCCCAAGGCGTTCGGCGTGCGGCTGGAGGATTGTCAGCCGGGCGTAAACAACAAGGTGAGCCTCCATATCCTCCGCCTCACCTGAACGCAGTGAAGCGAGACGTTCCGCTGAACGTTTCATTTCGTTTCAGTTCATCCCGCTGATCGTGGAGATCTGCTGCGGTCTGGTGGAGGACATGGGTCTGGAGTACACCGGGATCTACAGAGTCCCCGGGAACAACGCCATGGTGTCGATGCTCCAGGATCAGCTCAACAAGGGCGTCGACATCAACCCTGCAGAGGAGGTCAGGAGCACAGATACACACTCTGAAGCAGAGAGAAGTAGATAAAACACTGTGATGGCTGACTCTCTGTGTCTTCTTCAGAAGTGGCAGGACCTCAACGTCGTCAGCAGTTTACTCAAATCCTTCTTCAGGAAGCTTCCGGAGCCGCTCTTCACCAACGGTGAGTCCGAACATGTCACGACACGCCGCCACTCACACGGCGCGGCCTCGCGCTGCCGTGCTCGCCTGGCACGCGTTTCAACATCTCTGATGTCTTTGCAGACAAGTACAACGACTTCATCGACGCCAATCGGATGGAAAACGCATCAGACAGACTGAAGACCATGAAGAAGCTGGTGTGTTTGTCTGTTCTCATGAATTTTAGGATGACCGTTTACCTGCTTGCGTGTGCGTGCGTGTGCGTGCGTGCGTGGCAGAAGACAGGCAGGTTCAGCAGGTTTCTCAGTGCTGTCATTCCTCTTGTCTCGTAGATCCGAGACCTCCCGGATCATTACTACCACACTCTGAAGTTCCTGGTCGGTCACTTGAAGACTGTGGCCGACAACTCGGATAAAAACAAGGTGTGTGAGAGACAGTCTGAGGTTGAAATGTGATCACGCGTCTCTGCGACGTCTCCGTCTCATTGACGTCCTTTCGTCCCGTGTGCAGATGGAGCCTCGGAACCTGGCTCTGGTGTTCGGGCCGACTCTGGTGCGGACGTCCGAGGACAACATGAAAGAAATGGTCACGCACATGCCTGACCGCTACAAGATAGTAGAGACGCTCATCCAGCATGTGAGTGGTGCCCCGCGCGCGCACACACACACACACACACACACACACAATGATTGCTAATAATTCATGCTTCATGTTTCTTGTAGGGAATCTGGTTTTTCGCTGAAGAGATGGACAAAGATGAAAAGGTGTGTTTCCCACGTTGATGTTTTATCTCAATGATGTTTATTTAGACCAAAATAAGAAGAATAGATAAATACATTCGTGTGCTGTGAGGATATATTAAGTACACCTCTTTCAGCTGCTCTGTATTCTTTAAGAAACTAAAAGGTTAGTTAGCCCACACATGATGGCAGAGAAGCTCAAAGACTCTTTGTTGTCATAAATGATGAAGAAAACAGCGAAGCTTTGAAAATGTTTGATATTTTTTCTTGAAACGATGAGTTGATGAATGATGATTCACTTTCTCTCGATCGACTCTGATTGGCTTGAGTCTGTCCCGTAACTTCTTGGAGGGACTAAACCCGAGTTTAAAGAAAGGCTTAAAGCTAATCTGCCAGCAGTTATCTCTGACTATGATTCAGCTTTTTACAGTGAAAGATTTGCTATCTGCCTTTTGATCGTACAAAGGAGTGTTTTATAAACCCAGCGAGGCTGACATGTGATCGTATGACTGACGTCTGTGATTGAGAGCGCAGATAGAAGAAGTCGGTGTGCAACAATAACTCCACTTCATCTCTGGAAATGTTGGTGAATTCATGAGAGAAGCATGAAGTTTTCTGGTTTTTAACGCACCTGTTTGAACGTTGCCGCTCTTGTGTCTCACCCGTCCAGACGCCGGTGGACACGGAGGACGTGCAGCCCGCCCCCAACATCGACCACCTGCTGTCCAACATCGGCAGGACCGGCCTGCTCGGGGAGGCCTCAGGTGAGCAGGCTCAGCCAATCGCTGCTAGCTCCCTCCAAGCCCACCAATAGCATAAGGGTAGCTGTAAATGGCAACCTGAAAGTTAATGCTGCTTTCCGTTTAAAACTGGAAGTAGGAAATTCCCCTTCAGTGTGTCATCAGTAACGCGTGTGTTCCAGTGAACTGAGGGGGAGTAAAACCAGATTTTACGCCCAGTGAAAGTATCTATAAGACTCATCAGATCTGCCGCTTGACTGAGATTCATCCGCAGAAGCTTGTCCCAGTTTACAGGCAGGATTCCCTACTTTCCCACAGAACTGGAACGCAGCATAAGGAATGACTCTTGCAGTGTTTCTGTGTTTGATAGCCTGCCTGTTCTTCTCTCCTCTCTGCTGACCTCTATTTCCCCCCCCCCTCCACGTTGCTCATCTTTCACTTTCTCTGTACATTTCTGCATTTCCTTCTCTTAGCTGAGCCTGTGGAGCAGCCGCTGCGGTAGGATGGGAACTCCCCTGGCAATATGTGTGTGTGTGTGTGTGTGTGTGCGTGTGTGCAACCGAGTCAGTGCATCATACTGTGAAAGTGAAATAATGAGTGCGTGGGTGCGAGAGAGAGAGTGAGAGTGGTGGTGATGGTTTTGTGTCTCCGTGGTCTCCATTACCCTCCTGAAAGTCGGCGTGGGTCTCTGTGAGGACGCCACTTCAGTGTCGTCTCACTAATGAATTAATGGATGACTGCTGAAGCTGCTGCATCCGAGACTGGAGTGTGAACTGTGCTCTGTCACTGAGAGGCCTCTCCCTCACTCTGTGGCCTCTGCCCTGTCAGTGTAGTCCAATCAGAAGGCTCCTAACCCCACTCTTAGCTCCAGAGGGACTCTAGATGGCGCCCTTTCTGCCCTGCCATTCCAAAGCACCAATGACATTAGAGAGTTTCATTTTCATCCATTTGTGCGAGGCTCCTTATTGGTTCAAACTTTCACCCTTCCTCCTCAGTTTTCACTGGCCAAACAAAAACGGTCCAAGCTAGCATTAAAGCTAGCTCACTCGAATGGAGAAGAATCCAGAAGTTCCTTTCAAATTAAAATCCCTCTGAGATTTTTGCCTTTTGGCTGCAGATTCTGTGACCTGGTTAGAAATCTGAGCCAGATTTGATATATTTATCCCATATCTGTCACCAAGTCTCAAGACAGGTCACAGATTTGTCCTAAAATATCCTGCTAGAAAAGAGGCAAAAGCAGGGATTTTTCACAGTGGAGAAGCTGGAAGCAGACTTTGGTGACTGGCTAATCAGATATCTGATTACATTGGTAGGCCTGGAGATTTTGCTGTGAAAGCAGGTTTTTGTTGATCGGACAGGCTCGGATTGTTATTCTAAATGTCTGACAACATTAATGAAAGAGCAGGATCCTTTTCGATTCACCAGAAACGGCCGCGATATCGCTCTCGCCAAAGCCACCAAACTCCATTCACAGAAACACCGTTCGAGTAAAACTCACCAAAAACCGTCTTGCCTCGTCTTTCAGTGTTTCACCGACTCTGGTTTGGTCAAAATAAACTCTAAATTCACAGAGTTCGATGTGAAAATGTGAGGAGAGGAGCGAGAGAGAGGCCAGAGTATTTTCACATCGAGCTCTGGAATTATTTTCATCGGACGTTTTGACCGCAGAGCTTTAAATGTCAGACTTAACGGATTTTCCTGCTAATAAAACGGTGATTACCGGATAGCGGAAACCCCGTCTGAGAGGCTGCTTCTCCCCTGTGAGTGGAAGTGGATCAGCAGCAGCAGTGAGTGAAGCTGAGTTTCGGTTTGGAGTTTTGTCAGATAGGAACCAAAGATGGAGGGTGAAAGTTTGTCCCACCACAGAGCCGCCGCCGCCGCCGCCGCCATCCGATTTACCGCTGCTGTCGGTGCACGAGAAAGACCTCCATCTAGAGCCCCTCCAGAGGCCGCCACCCCACCCGAGCCCCCGGGTTCCCCAACAGATCTGGACTCAGACACTCAGACCAAAACAGATCCTGCATCGGTGTGTTTGTGCTTGTGAGGGATCGCGTCTCTCTTCATTCTCTCCACTCAACATTATCTCCACGCCTCCCAACGCTTCTCTCACGGGTTGATGTCATCAGTGTTTTCGGTGATGTCATCGGTGTGTGCCGTGGTTTCCTAATGCACCAAACCCCCGCTTCCCCGATCATTGTTCTCCAGTGTGTAAATCCGTGTCAGAGGACACAGAGGAAGGCGAGTTCCTTCAAACTTACCAAATTTAATTAGAGGTCTAACTTTCCTGGCGCCAGCTGCGACATTAAGCTTTAATGTGTGGTTCATCCCATACAGAGCGGCACAGCAGCACTTTTCTGGGATTTATTGTGGATTTGTCCTTTAAAAGAGTGAATCAGCTGCCTCTGTGTCCTCCACCACTGCTCTGGCCTTTTGTTAACTCCGATGGTTCTGACCTGCTGATGTCTTTATTCTCTTTTCCCCAGACTCAACCAACAGTGACTCAGCGAAATCAAAGGTAAGGGCTCCTCGTGCAGTGGTTGGTTGTTCATGCGCGCAGACCGCCAGCAGCAGCTCTAAGACAGTTTCTCAGTAACTTTTTGTCCCGTTTCAGGGGTCGTGGGGGTCAAAGAAAGACCTCTCACCTAAGGACTTCCTGACTCTGTCCATCATGTCAGCTGTAACGGGCCGCAAACGCAGGAAGCGCCACAACGCCCGCCGCGTGGGCAGCAGCACCGACGACGACTCGGAGCATGAGCCGATCAAAGCCGGACATCTGGGAGCGGAAGAGGAGGAGGAGGAGGAGGCAGAGTCGCCCGTAGGAGACACTGCTCCTCGAGCAGAGGGAGAGGAGGACGACGATGAAGAAGAGGAAGAGGATGATGAGGAAGTTGCAGAAAGCGGAGTGAAAGAGGAGGTAGAAGAGGAGGCGGTGGCGGTTATTCCCAGCCGGCCGCGCTGCAAAGAGGAGGAGGAGGAGGCAGGAGGAAGGCAGGCAGCCATGCTGTTGCAGGAGGAGGAGGCGCGGGCGGAGGTGAAGGGGCCGGTGTGGAGAGCCCCGGAGGATGCTCGCTCCATCGTTTCGGGCTACTCCACCCTCTCCACGTTAGGGCGGAGCCTGGGGTCAGAGGGGAGGGGCGACGACGCCGACGACGAGCACAGCGAGCTGGTGAGCGAGACGGACAACGAGAGCGGCTTCGCCTCGCGCTCCCTCACGCAGGAGAGACCCGACAAACACCCGACGACGGCCGTGAGCGCGCAGCCGCCGGCGGCCCCCCGCAGCTTCCTCTACACACACTACAAACCCCCCGCTCTCTCACCCACAAACGTGCTCGCCCCGCCCACAGCCCTCGCACACACGCCCGACTCGGCGGACAGGAGCGAAGGAGGCGCGCGCTCCACCACGCCCTCGTCCTCCTCCTTCTCCTCCTCCTCCACCACTCATAAACTGCATTCGCGGCCTTCCTTCAACTCCCACAAGCTGATCCAGTGCGACACGCTGGCCAGGAAGAAGCTGAAGTCGGAGAAGGCCAAGGCTCGCTCCCTGGACCTGCTGGAGCTGTCTGGGGCGGCGGCTCAGGGCGACGGGGCCGGTTCCGGCCCGGACGGCGCTCCCAGAGTCAGGAGGGACACTTCCAGAACCAACCCCTCTTCAGGCAGCAGCCAGGAGAGCCTGCGCCTCACCCGGCCCAAGCCCGCCCTGCCGCCCAGCGAGGCCGCCTCCTTCACCCCGACCGGCCCGGGCGGCAGGTCCCTGGCGGAGCAGGTCCGCGCCCGCCTGCTGGGCTCGGCCGACGACCTGCGCAGCGTGGGGCTGCGGAAACCGCTGTCGCCCGAGACGCGGAGGAAGAGACGGGCCTGGCGCAGACACACCGTGGTGGCCTCCCCGACCGAGGCGTCCGACAAGAGACCCCCACTGACTGTCACTGAATTCCCCCTGTCCCCCAACGCTCAAAACCAGGTCAAAACACCAGGACTGCCTCTGGATGTGGACGGACTGGACCAAGGACCAGCTACACGTCAAGCACCCACCTCCAGATTCCACCAGTACCTGTGAGCCCTGCCAGCTGACCCCACCCTCCAGGGGGTCCAGGCTGACCCCCCCTGCAGGTCAGCCAGGTGCTGCACAGTGCACCAACGAACAGGTCCTTTAAGAGCTGCCCGCCCTTTCCTTTTCCACACGCTCCATTCGCATGGCCGGGGCCATTCCAGCGTTGCCAAAGCTTCTTTTTTCCCCTCTATGTGTGTTTTTATAGAAATAATACAGAAACAGGACCGAGACACAGACAGACCTCATCACGATCAACGTCACAGCCAAGAAGTGGTCACCGAGCATCCTTCCTGTCTTCTCCACCCGCCTGCCTGGCTCGCAGAAATTAGAGTTGAATCTCTTCAGGTGTCCAGAGGAGGACGCCGACCCCCCCCCCCCCAGCTCCTGAGAGAATGGTGCTTCTTATCAAACTATTGGAAAATTTCTCCGAATCTGCTGCGCAACAGTAGCGCTCGCTCTCAGTTTAAAGAGGGATCTCAGCTGATTTTCCGTATCAGTCTTCCTGCTCGGTGACTCCTCAGACCACAGACACTGTAATACTCCCATCTGTACTCCAAACAGTACACACTCACCCACAAACACACAAAACGCCGTCGTCTCTCGCTCTACCTGTTAATAATGTTCATGTGTGTTTGCGCAACAATATTTGTGATCACGTGTGAGCGTGCAGGTTGTGTCGCTTGTGTGGAACAGTTTTGTAACATTTGTACAAAGCCTTGTTAAGTTAACCGTGTAAATATAAATATTATCATATTTGTTTTTACTTTTTTTAGTTCCTTTTTTATGGTTTACAAACGTGCGTACAAAGTGCACAGTCATTTCTTTCAAGAAGTTACTTGAAATGTTTCCCTTAATATATTCATTTTTTTGTTTTATATTCAATATATATATATTATATATTTTGTATTAAAGTTAAAAAAAGGACTTTTATTGTGATTTCACCTCTTTGGTGTACCTGTTCAAAGGAGACAAGATGACTAAACCTGTTCTTTCCTCATAGATGGCCTTGTTCTGATTCTCAGCACTGTGCAGAAAACCTTTATCTCTCCACGTCTAGTCTTATAAATACGTTTCTCTGGTGGCATCAGCGTGCACGCAAACTATCCGGCGACTACATGTAGCAAGGGAGGAAATGAAATCTGGTAATTGTGACATGATATTGGGCAGTTTGCAGGCAGCTCAGCACCACACTGTGACGGCTGACCTCATTTGTTTTGTTATTTGTCTGGGATTGCAGAGCATCGCGCACCACTCGGTGTGTTCCCAGGCGGAGGAGAGGCCTGACGGTGTTTTACAGACTGTTCAAATACGGTGCAGCACATAGAAACGGCTCCACTTCCACCCGTGTTGGTGCTGGTGTATGTTTTCTAGCATGACGAGGAGTTTTCCGTGAGGTCAGGCTCGAATGAATCCTCCCCAGCTGGGGAAACGGTACATTAGAGGAAATGAACCCGCCAACGTGAATCTATTGTTTTCACCTCACGTCTTGGCCGTGGAATCACGAAATAACACAAACAGGAGGTGCAACTTCCAAAGTCACGCTGTTTTCATCTGACCAAATAACCCGGTGAATAATAATAAGAGTAATAATAATAATAGTAAATGATAAGTTACAGTCTTGTCTTACCTCAAGATTTTTTCTACAAGTGCCTGATTTGTGGAATGTGTTTTTGTTCTGCAGTGCCATGGTCAGCTCTTATCTTTCCGTTTCCCTCTGTTGTTTCTGGGTCTCCTCCCTCCTCTCCTGTGCTTGACGGTAAAACTAAGGCACTGACCCAAAGATGTGTACATTAAATACAGGCGGTCTACGTCGAGAGGCTGCAAAAAGAGCACACTTTCAAGCCAAGGACACGTCTATGCACTCTCTTTTTCCGCCTTTAACACAGGCATTAACAGCTGTTATGGGAGGCATAGTGTTCTCTCTGCCTGGTGATCCACAGCGGGTGAATATGGTACACCTGACGAGCCCTACCTGACAACGGCATCGGGTCGCCGCAGACAACACTCAGTCTCCTCATGATGAGCAGCCCGGGACTTCATCAGCAGTCGGCGTGTGTTGTCTGGAGCGTGATCCGCCTCGTGTCTCATTATTGTATTTTAAAGTTTTTCCCTTTTTTTTGTACATACTATCTTAATATGTAACATATTGTATTGTGTACATTTGGAATTGCTTTTGAGTATAACTAATATGAAAATGACTGGACTTCAAAAGGTTGTCCGCCTGAAACAGTTTCCCCTCATGACTGTGTGCTTTAAAGCAAGGTTATATGGTGTAAATAAACAGAACTATGTTTAAAGAAATGCTCACATCTGCGTTTTTTTTGTTGTTGCAAGGCTCACTTGTTCAGGGAGGATGAAGCTCATGTTTTGCAACTTAAAATAGGAGCTGAATGATGCCCTCTGGAGGCTGCGGATGAGTAAGGTCTCTCCAGGCCAAACGGCACAGATCAGCTCTGCTTTTTAACTTCTAAGAATAGTTTGATATCTCTGCATTATGTCAGAAACATCCAGCACTGGAAAAGTGGTGAAACTCATGATCATTCGGCATGAATGCAGAGCTTTAGAGAACAACATCTGCAGGAACTCGAGCAATTTGAGCAAAATTAGTTTCAGCAGAGGGGAATAAACCCATTTTGCATCCCTTCTTACTAAATGTAACTCAGATGGTTAACCTCCATAAAGAGCATCTCCACCACACCCCACCCCACCCCCCCTTCAGCTCCGGCTACAGTCCGTGTATTCTCCCCATTCAGAGCCCCCTGATGTCTGTCTGGACCCTCACAAGGACCCGCTTTGTGGCCGTTTGTGCGCCACATACAGTAGTTTCCCCGCAGCCTTTGCGGGCCGCTTCCTGCGTTTTAAAGCACACTTTACAACACATGACGGCAGAATTTCAAAATTTTATTTCAACTCATGTTAACACACAACTGTTAAAATGTTCACTCTGGAATTGACTTCTGCATAACAATGTCTGCAAGCTGGCCCGATCAGCTGTGATTTGTTTTGGATCTTTGAGGGGTAAATGGAGCTGTTTAAGTCAATGACACCTACGAAGTTGACCCGGGAAACAAACAAGATATCCTCGTGTTGTCAAATACATTTTTCTTTATAAAAAGAATCTTATTTTTGAAATATTTACATTTCCTCTTGAAAAAAAATTAACAGGACACCCTTACAGTCCAAATAGAAAAGAAACGTCAAGTATTGCATTGCAATGCAAGGACCTCAGAGTCCAGAAGACAAACTGCTTACAGAAAACTGATGACAATTAAGAAAAAAATGCAGCAGTCCCATGTTTTTACCTTCCTCAAAGGGGGTTTCTCCTACTCGAGCTGTGTCCTTTAATTGGTAGCGACCTGGCCCCTGTCCTTGCTCGGCTGGTTCTGCAGGAGGAGCTCCGTATTTTGGGCCCTCAGTCTCTCCAGCTCCCTCTCCAGCTCTCCGAGCCGGACCAGGGAGCTCTCCACGGTCAGACCCCCCGGCTCCACGGCGCGCCTCAGCCGGTTGTTCTCCTCCTCCAGCCGGGACATGCACTTCTCCAGCTCCAGGTACTCCTGCACCAGCTCCTGCTTGGTCATATTCTGCAGGCTCTCGACGTGGTACATCTCGTAGGTCTCGGAAAAGTCTCTCTGGAGAAACTCCCCACCTGCGTTCCCGGGCCTCCCGATGCCGTCGCTGCCCCCACCGCTGCCGTCGTCGTCGTCCTCCTCATCGTTGTCGAATAAGTCCTCCTCGCTGCCCGTGTCCTCCATGCGGCCACCGAGCCCTGAGGGTCGCCTGACCCCGGTCTCGGTGTTGAGGTCGGGCTCCTCTCGGTCGTGCTCGTCCATCAGGAACTGGGTGGTGTTATAGGGGGCCACTGGGAGCCCTTTGGCGAACATCTCCTCTCTCACCCGGGAAGCCCTGGCCGTCTCCTTCTCCTCCAGAGCTTTCCTCTCCTCCCAGGAAAGTTTGTAATAAGGCTTCCAGTTGCGCTTCTTCCTGGTGGTCCTGCGCCTGTGTCTCTTCTTGCCCAGACGCGCATCTAAGCCCGTGTCGGAGTCGATGAGCGAACTCTCCTCTTGCACCTGGTTTAAAGTCCCCTCCAGCTGCCCGTCTTCGCCGTTTTTCCCCTGTGAGAGATGATTACCGTCTCCCACTGCATGACCATCGGGCTTCGGATGAGGCTGAGCTGCAACAGGGCACTTCGGGAGCTCGTTTCCGGCTGCTGAGGCAGGGCACACCCCCCTCTGTCCGCCTTTCATTTGCCATAACTTGTCTGTGTTGATATCCCCACAGTTCTCCGCCCGCTGCTGCTTCTGGTCTCTCTGTCGCCCCCTGTCGCCGTTCTCCGGTCCACCACGGTCGCTGGCCGAGAGATGCTCCATAGCGTCTCCGCTGATCCCACCTGATGGGCTGCCCGAAGTTTTCAGGTGATGGGTCTGCTCCGCTGGTTCTGTCATCCTGATGATCCGCTCCGATGGCTTCTCCTCAGCGCATTTCAGATCATGTTCACGCTCTCAAAACTGAGTTTCAAAGTTCGTTAAAAGACGTTAAACTTAATTTGAACAAAATATACTTATTCCAGAATGAGCTGATATCTCTAAATGAAGTTTAAGTTTTGGCGTTTGAAGACAAACTCTCGCAAACTAAAAGGAAACTTCCGAACTGTAAACACTTGTTACTCCTCCAAGGGTTTGTCAGAGCAACTGTCGCTAACTACCATTAACTGTTTCGATGCTGTCAAGGCTGTCGTTCACCCGGAGACGACGTTCCGCCGTCACATCAGTGTCCAGTGTGCTACTCAAGAAGAAGGAGCTCGTCTTTATATAGCAGCTCCGCCCCTAGCCGTGCGCATGCTGCCGCTTGTAAAGCCTATTGGATTGTGGGACATGGGGTTTCAATTTCACTGAAGCGCTGGAAGAGACCGCCACACCAAACTACATAGTCCACAAATCTACCATAAGTGACGAGTCTGTTAACCAATCAAATGGTAGAATATTGAGCGCGATGAAGCCCACACCTCTCTTTGTTGATTGGACAGGAGGATAACTTTGCTGTTGCTAAGCTTAAAGTATTTTATGATTGGACAGTCCAATAGTCAATCAAATATACGTAATCCACACCAAGAAAGCAGTCCGGGGCATTTTTATGGACGCTACTATCTACAAATAAGGGGTTACGCTTAAAAGTTCCGAAATACAAGTTAATTTAAGTACGGTTGAATTACATTATATGACAAGTAAAACACATTAACAAATTATATACGTAAGACCATAGGGTTTAGTTTTATCTGCTGACCATACAGTCTAACGCAGAATTAATAATACAATGAACACCTACCTGTATTTGAAGCAAAATGGAGAAAACCTCTTATGGAAACTAGTCCGTTTTGAATGTTCATGTAAGAAAATAAAGCAAAACAGCTCATTTTCAAAATCCAGTTATTTTCATGTTTAGAAGTATAAAAAGGCGTCGTTTTGGTGCAAGTTGGGTCATTACACGTTTCAGTATGAATACTCTGTGTGTTGTGCGGAATGATACGTTGCGGGGCAGGGGCTCGGGGGAACTCTGGAACCAGCGTAAACAAACGACATTTATTGTCAAGTTGCCGCTACGAGCACAGCTCCGAGCCCCTCGTTGTTGAAGGGTGGGTCAGGCGATCGCACACTTGCTCAATAATCATGTTACCAGTGGACGGGGTGGTGTAGATCGGTTTTGAGTATTTATGCGCAGCCCATGTTCTGATATGCAGTGTTAGTTTTACACTGTTGTGCCGTGTTAACAGCTAAGGATAAGCTAGCTAGCTAACGTTAGCCAAACGTTAGTTAGCAAATGAGCGCTACGTGGTAGTGTCGCTCCCAAACTAAACACTGCATCAATCTATAAAGTGTGAATTCATACTCCTTACAAACAAAATAAACGTAAAAGTTGGCGCACGACATTTCATAAGAAATGGTTTCGACGCACGACCAGTATCTGAAAAACGCCATACTGTACATAAAGCCAGGCCAGCTAGTGCTAACGCTAACTGATAAACCATAAGCGGTCGATTAATTTCAATCAAAACGTTTCCTTATTATCAGGCTTTTGTCGATACAGCTAAAGCGAACACGCAACAAAGTAAAATAACAATACCGCTTGCGACAGAAATTGCTAACGTTAGCCATCTGCTAACTAGGCCAATGTGTTAATACTGGCTCGGCGTAATTGCTGGAACGTTATGTTTCCCGTGAGACTTTCCCACTAAATAATTCCGATAAATTTCAACATTTACTTAATGACATTCTGTCGGAACGACATAGACCATAATCTGTAAAAGCACCCAAACGGGCTGAAAAGCAAGTCAGCTTTGGCATAAATCCGCGACATGGAACCCTCGATGAACTAGTTTAGTTTCAGGAAGTAGACAGGCCCTGATCTTGCAAGGCAGCACTGAAGCTTTCCTTTATTTCCCTGATGTTAGCAAGCTTTAGTTGGGTTTTACGCGCTAAACTAACAATCTACTCACATATTGTCCACAACTTTTCTTGATGTCTGTTATCAGTTTGTGTAAAACTGGCTAAACAGTATAAATGTATTAGTATTTGCTTAAAAATGTATATGACAGCCTTGTTGCATATCTTAATATTGGTTTTGTATTCCTCTGTTCCTCCTTTACATTCAGACAGCATTTTGAAAGAGTGTTTGAAAACTGTTTCCTGCAAAGGGTCAATACACTGACTTCATCTTCACCAATGCATGTGTCACTATACCATGCAGGCAGACATATAGTTTTCACAAAGCATTTAGCCTCTATCAATGGGAGAAAAGGGTTATTCAGCCTGTGACCTCTTATGGTGGCTGACGGGTCTCTGCTAACACTGCTTGTAAAGACTGGGAGTCCAGTGGCTGCAAACAACACAGGCCTACTGTTTCTACTAATAGAAGCAGGCAGAGTTTCAGCTCTGGCATATACACTGAGCTGGGAATCCTGTGAGGAAGAGGTAATATGTTCCAGTTAATATGAAACCTAATGACCACTGAGATTGAGAAATCATACCAAAGGTTCCCATATTCACAAACCAAGGAGCGGTGCAGCTACAGAACCAAAGCTGCTCCTGCATAGATCACAGCTTGTGAGGATTAGTAGGCATGACTTAATCTCTTACCCCGTCTAACATGGTTGTTGCTGCAATTGAGAGAAGATGAAAGATAGAAATTGTTATATGGCCTGCGCATGGCCTTGAAGTGCAAATCCAGGCAATGGCTGATATCCATCTAAGCACAGGAGGGCTGTGCTTTTTAGATTTTCACCAAGACAGCCAGTCCACATTGGTGTTTTGTTTTGTTTTTTTTTACAAGAGAGAGGCAAACACTGGATGCATCAGCTGCATTGACTGCCTGAATGAGTGAAAGAAACATATCACTTTAAGCGCCTTCCACCCACCCAGCCAAACCTGCTCGTTTATGTGAGCTGGGCTGTGGATCAAGGAAGATCACATTTTCTGCTCTTCCTGACAGCACCAGTTTGAGACGGCCCAGCTGCCCACCCCCCCTCTGCTCTCTGTTATAACTCCATTACAAAAGACTTAATGAAGTTTCCAGCCAGAGCTCTGCTGCTGTGGCTTTCCTCTCCATCCACTCACAGATGAACATACAAGTCCAGCTTTTCTCTCTGCACATCCGCATTTAGATCCATCACACACATCTGGCCGCTGAGGAGGAATTTGTCCTCAACAGAGCGGATTGTTGTCGTTGAGATGTTTGCAGGTTGTTTTGATGAGCAGCAGGGGGCGCCGCACTCTAACGGATTGGTCTAAAGAGCTGAAAGCATAGGGAATATTTTTATGCCTGTTGTCCCTGAGAGAATACTTTTTTTTATGATATTATAATTTCTCTCCCCCCCCCCCCCCAGATTTCGCACCAGAACTTTCAAAGGACACGTGTTGTCCTCCTGAAGCTCACCTGGAAAATATGAAAGGATTTCAGTTGTTAGATCAGAGATGCTGTGGCACGCTCGGGCAACCATCTGTACACAGGTAAGTGCACGTTATTATATTTCAAGTTTTTAATTCCGTGTTATCCCTTCAAAGAGTGTATTCAGAGTCTCAAAACACGCTCTGATCTCAGATCTAAACGCTTCAAAGATCAGGATGTGTTCAGAGGACTTTAAAAGGTGCAAAAGCTTCGGGGACTCGACCACCCCTGGTTCATGTGGCTCCTCTGTTTTGGCTGGGACTGGAGGAGGAGGAGGAGGAGGCGAGTGCGTAAAAGCGCGCGCCTTGTTTGGAGTCATATTACGCACAGACATGGAGAGCAGCGCCGGGGAGGGACTTTTTAACATGTGGAAAAGGAATAACTGTTGCACTCGGCTGCCTCTCTCTCTCTCTCTCTCTCTCTGCTCGGGGGCCTTTCTGGGACAGCACAACTCTGCGCTTGCGGGGAGACACCTGCGCCCCCAGACTTTATACTACACAGTTAACGAGCAAGAGCATTAAGTCATAGGCTGCAGTCACTTTCGCAGGAGTTTCCAGCAGTTGTGGTAATGTTAGGAAGCGCCAAGTCGCCGGCCAGCAGTCCCATAGAGGAGAAGACGATGGACCCCAGCAGGAGGATCGGTAAGGACCTCCACACCAGCCAGAAAGCGAGCTGTCTGCTCCAGCCTGAGATAAAAACACCATAATGTCAGAATGAGGGCTTAAATGTGTGTCTGTGTCGCTTTGTAGTGAAGATATCTCTGGCATTTCTGTCCCGACGCCAGGACATTCTTGAGACCTTATCTGCAGTGATTTTAGTCATTCCTATCATGTTAAATTATTCTCATAACATTTCAGCCGGGTGGCAGAGTGTTAGAGCATCTGCTGTGTTTTAGAAGTGATACAGAGGCTTTTATTTTTCCATTTTATATGTTTTGTGTTATTGACACCTTTGATGTGATAGTTGCTGGAGTGCTGCTGTTGTGATACTTGCATCCTTTTTAAATAGCTGACAGATTTACTTACTCTCCCTGCTGAATACTGACGCAGTGAAGGAGCACTCAGCACTATATTTACTGTCCGGCTCTGTGCTCGTGACCTAGTTGCCCAATTTTACCCCAAGTTCAAAAATCAAGTCATTTCATTAGAGGAAGGAGTGTAAGGCAGCTGCCTAATAGTTTTTATTTAGGATGACAGAGTTACTAAGCAGATAAGGACAGCTCACTGACATCAAATGCAGCTGAAATGGATAGTGTGAGTGTGTGTGTGTGTAGCTGAAGTGATCATGTGTTTATGAAGAGCTGAACATGCTCTCAAGCCCACTGAAGCTCTGGTGTGATTCAGGCTCTTCACCACGTCCATCCCAGCCTGCTCTCTGTCCGTCCAACACTGATACATCACACAAGCCCCCCTGAGCTCGCGGTCACACCTCACCCTAAAATAGACACCTGCTGTGCAGCGACAGAGCACCTGTCAGAGTCTCTAAGAGACCCCGGACGTCTGGAAACAAGGACCACCACTGATGCTACGCCAGCCATTTGACCCATTTCTGCTTGCAGCTGGAGATTTAGTGTAAATCCATTTGTTTTTTCATGTTCTTTGGCAGGTTTAAGGCAGGTTAACGGCGTGATATCAAGAGCTGAACGCTGAAGCTGTTTATGAAATATGCTGCACTGAGATTTGGGACATTTAAAGGACATGCAAAACTATGTCTCTATTCATAATTACATTAAAATACAGTTTGCGGTATTTTCCAAAAATAAAAATAATAGCTGATTCCCTTTTCTGATCCTCTTTAACATGTCACCAGTGTTTATTTTGGCATTCAAATAACCAAAATGATCCAGATCCAGACGTTTAATTCCCGACCACTGAGCTTCTCCATGTTTCCACAGCAGCATGCGTGCAGGCATCCAGGCCGTGGTTTTTTGACACAGCAGGCTGTGTTGAAACTCTGACACTATGCAGACACGTGTTTAAGCATTTCTGATGTCTGGATTATGAAACTGCGTCTCTGTGCCTGAAAGTGTAACTCACCACCATCAATGCTATATTTGAGTGTAACGCTAATACCCACTAATGAAGCCAGTGAGGTCACCCCCTCCACCCCGACCCCGACCCCTTCCCACCATGTGCCGTCATAAATCAGTCAGGTGGCCGTCAACCCACAGTGTCTTAGCTGCTTTTTAATGGTTACTGACATCAGCTGGAAAACACCTCCCACTTCTTTAATTTACAGGCTGGAGCGAAGTGAGTTCAGAGGTTTTGAGTCATGTGGTGTCACAGGACTTCTTGTTAGTTCACTAACGCGGCAAATGTGGCCTGCGAGCCTGAGATTAGTTGGTTTCAAGGAGTCATGGATTTCATTTCAGAGACAGGTGTCTGCGGTGTTGTTAAGTCTGGAGCTCTGTGTGACAAACCGTTAGCCTGCATACACTCAGGATTTACACAGACGACATCCATGACTTGACTTTATGGGTTTGGACTATGAATTCACATGTTGCACCTATGGGCTCGGCGTATTTGCTGTGCAGGCTGTCAGCCTCAGCTGTCATGCACACATAAATCCAGTCCACACTGCATTAACAAGACACCACAGATTCATATAAAACCACATCCAGCTGCGTTTACATTTTCACACAACAGTAGAAAGAGTCCAAAAATAGAGAAAAGCAGTTTAACCCCATTGTTCTGATGGCTTTCAGGGGTAAATACTGTGGATTTTCACCTGCTCTGTGTCAAAACACATCGAGCCTTCTCTTTCTCTGAACAGGCCAAACCTTATTTCATTCAAAAACAATTGCAATTATTATTATTATTATTATTACTATTAGTAGTAGTAATATCATTTGCACACATACTGCAGTGGGTCTGTGGGATCTCAAGCAATGAGGAAGCAAAGCCAAGTCAGATTTATATACCTTCATGGCTGCACTGATAAATAAATCATTGACAGAATCTGTACTGTCTAATTATAATTCTGTCTTCTTTCCAGCCTGCTGAAACGAATGTTAATTTAAACACCTGAAAATCAAACAAAGACTCCTATTTTTTGCTCATCTGTCCACCAGAAAATGGGGCTCGCTTTCCTCGATCTGGTTTCCTCCTGAATGTCTGAGGAGTTGGTAGCTGGAGGAGGAATCCAAAGATCTTCGGCCTCCAGATAAGCCAGATAGTTAATGATTCAGGGCTCATGTCTTTGTTTGATATATACGTATGTGTTGATAAATTTCTTCAAGCATGAGTAAAGAAGCTGAAAGTGAAATCCTGTTATTAGTGATGTAATTACACGAGAAGTATTAAAGGTGTGCTGGCTGAATTGTCGGCACACTGGTTCCTCTCTGTGTGGTCATCTCTTGCTTATTAATGAGTAAATGAATGATGTGTCACTCATTAGGAAAGACAAAGAGAGTGTGAGAGCTGAACGCTGTTTATTTTCAGCCGAATACAAAGAGGCTGCTTTGCTTTCATGTTTGACTGCGCGCTGTCCAAAAAGCATTGGCAGTAATTCTGCATTTCAAAATAACGCTCGGCTTGCTTCTAATCCTTTTTCTTGGGAGTCTGTCCTCAGATCAGATCAGAGTCGCAGCTCTGTTTTTTTTGTCAGGCTCTCCTCAGATCATCTTTTAACTTCGTTAAAGACTGAATTAGAGATGCAGAGAGGACGGCCCTGCTTGCAGCCTGACCCGTCTCGTGGGAAAAACTGTGGAGCAGAATTGGGAAAATTGAATTGACCCTCCACCCATATCATATCAGCAACACCCCGACTTGCCGATCTCCCTGTAAGTGTAGAATCCCGGCTAGCTGGCTTTCACGACAGTTGTTATGCTGAGAGAAACGTGAACCGTGTCCCAGGAGGAGCTGGTATGTGAGTGAGGAGGACTCATGCAGACACGGTCTATCTCTGACCAGCTGATGTGGTTCCTGTCCTTCTGATCCTCCTCAGTTTGGAGGCTGCCCCGCTGCTCACAGCGTCGATCCACCCTCAGGGAAGATATCCCTTATGGGACTGATTTGAGTGTTTATTGTTCTGCCACTGCTGGTCCAGCAGAACCCTGTTTTTCTTTAGCTCTTAGCCAATTGTTCACACATGGAGCTGCTATTCAACAGTTTTTAGGGATGGGTCGGCCCGTCCACCACTTTGGTAGCCATGAAATTTTGTCAATCCTCCAACATTTCCTCAAGCACCACCATGAGGTTCACATTTGTGCTTTTTAGGTCTCAACAAGTGTTCACACACGTTCAAGGGATCCCTTAGCTTTCCATATAGCATCATCATTGGGGTCAAACGCGTAATCTGTCCAGTACTTTAGTTTTTGATCAAATACCTGCAAAACAAATTTGGGGTTTGAATTCTTACAGCTTCTTTTTGAAGCAGCAGACTGCAGCCCTCAGGGACAGTAAAGATTAACATTGTTATTGTGGGAATGATAGCATGCTGAAGTTAGCAGGTAGCTCAAAACACTGCGATGCAAAGACACGGAGGCGGTGTGGCTTTATTTAGCACCACCGTCAGGTCAAATTTTTACTTACTTTGGTTTTTGACCAAATAAAACTGATCACATCCCCCTCAGCATCACCTGTATGTTGTGTTCAGCACTACTTAGCAAATGTTAGCATGCTATTGAGCTAATCTAAGATGTTAAACATGATACAAATCATAGGTTGTCATTGTGTGTTAGCACACTGATTTTAGCATGTAGTGCCAAGCACTGCTGTGCCCAGGTACAGCTTCACAGAGCAGCTAGCATGATTGCAAACTAGCCTTGTTCTAACTGTCTTTCCTCTCCAACATGGCCTCTTCTTCTTCTTCTTCTGTGCTGCTCTGTTGAAGTGCTTTCATTAGAATAACATCAGCACGGTTGCTAGCCAGTTGCCATGCAGGCCTTTGACAATTTGATGAAGTGGATGTCAACCAGATTTTCAACAGGAGGCGACAAAAAGAAAACACGATTCAGTTGTGGAGCCTGAAGAGTCATGCCCGTCCCTCCGCTCACACCTCTGTGAAAAGGCGTTCGGTGTATCAGAATGTGAAGGTGCGTTGTGAGCTGTGGATTGGCAAACACTCGCAGACTTGTGCTCACTTGTTCTGTTGCGGTGAGATATTAAAGTGATGCCGGTTGGACTGCAGGAATGTGTTTAAGGTTGGAGAGCCAGTAATAAAAGGTGAAGCAGTGGGCTGAGACAGACACAGTTAGGGCTGTTTGGGCAGCTTAGCGTGGTCAATGACCTGCATTTAATCAGGTCCATGTGCTCTGCTTGTGGGAATGCCTTGCATGTGGTAACAGCTTGGAAAAACAGGCTTGTTATGGATGGAGGGCTGGTGGGGGGATTTCTTTGTGTTCGACCCTGATGGGGAAGAATCCTCGGCTCCAGTTTGTTTCTAGGCGGGGAGGGGGGCCCGGAGCAGGCTTTGGGGGCCCTCTGAGGAGCTTCAGCCATTTGGCTCTGACAGTATGAGGACTGAGATTTAAAGAGAAGAGAAAGAATGCCAACTGTGTCTGGACAAATCTTTAGGGGTGAGCAGAAGAGACCAAGCCATGAAGAATAATTTGACAAGAGCGAGAGTTTGTTTAGACGTCTCTTTTGAATAGCCGTGAAAGAGAAAAGAGCTCAGTGAGAGGTCCCA
Source organism: Chaetodon trifasciatus (assembly GCA_037975065.1). Lineage (NCBI taxonomy): Eukaryota > Metazoa > Chordata > Actinopteri > Chaetodontiformes > Chaetodontidae > Chaetodon > Chaetodon trifasciatus. The sequence continues at coordinate 3,294,979 of JBBMOE010000034.1, forward strand.
TTCATCCCGGCAAAAGAAGCAATGAGGCATAGCTGCATGTCCTTGAGCTGTTGCACTGTAAAGCTGGAGCTGCTTTATTTTGCCTTAATAAGTGGCAAAGCAGTTTGCTGTAACCAGGTTCTTAACATTTTCTTTTACTCCTGTTTTGCAGAATGTTAATTTGCATTAAGCAGAACCTTCAAACCAGTTTTGAGCCTGAACGTCTGAAGATTTTCACACTAGTTATTTGAAGAAAATGAACAATATTTACCAGTAAATTTGGCCCAAAGAACCTAAAATGTATTCAAATAATGTGCAAAATAAGAAACAGCTACTTCAATTCATATGCAATTTGAAGACCAGAACACCACAAAAGAAATAATTGTAGAAATATTCACAAAAAATGAAGCTGATTCTGTGCAGTTTTATATTTGACTCATGCAAAAAACATCCACTCACAGCACTGGATCTCCCTTCAGTCCTCTGCGAGTCTGTCATGTTTGAACTTTTGCACTGAGAGTCACTGTTTCAACACTGTCCGCATGTCCTTTCAACTTCAACCCCGCAGTCCAAAATCATCCTTATCTTCAGGCTGGAGCTGCAGCTGACAGATCCGTCCATTATTGATTATTTTGGGTTTGATTTTCATTTGGATTAATCATATAAATTTGTCAAAAGGGCAGTGGGACGTCTTCAGATCGCTCCACTTCAGCCCTCATTTAATCCAAACCAGCTCATGTAAATATATACTCGTAAACTGAGAAGAATTCTTTCTTGTGCCAGCCGTCGGCTTTGTGATTGATTGTGAAACTTATTTTTACAAGACACAGCTCATGCACCAAACGCGACGTAGATGTTTGTTTTGTGTTTCGCTGATAACACGGCTGGACTTTAACTCACTGTGAGCTCTCAGCTTAAAGCTTCTATATTCACCATATTGATCCCTCTCTGCTGCCATCTTTTTTTCCTCCTCTAACGTGCCCCGATCCTTGCACAACAAACACTAATCTGCTCCGCGGCTCTGTATTTGTTTTAGCTTCTTGATTACATTTCCACCGCAGGCAGAATGAACCAGGCAAACACTGTGAAACTTTCCATACTGTAACTGCTCTCCTGCTGCCTGTTGGCCTGCTCCTGCCCCCAGAGAGAAATAAATCTTCAAATTATCATGAGTGATTCACGTCTCAGCGTCTCCTCGCTTTGTTTTGAACTTGAAGTATGGTGATCGTTTTTAGAGGAAAGTCTAGACTGGAAGAAAATGCTCAGGGAAACATTATTTTTTAAAACTTAAAGTGGCTTTTCAGGACAATCCTTGAACCTCCTGTATGGCCAGTAAGGTTTGTATATAAAACACAGGCTCGGGTTTAGGGTACAAGCAGAAAAGTGTTGACCGTATTTGTGAGGGTGAGTTGAGAAATACAACAAAGTCAGGTCTGTTTTCAGTGAAAAACCCACTGCTAAGTTCTTAGAAATGAAAAACAAAACTAATTTAGGTCAAGAGGCACTTAAACAAGGCAGATAATTCCTGTACTTTGTGGTACTTTTCACAAAATTATACTTTGTGTGTAATTTCTTTAGCCAGCATTGCTCCACACTGGTGGTCTGAAGTGTTGCATAAAGTGTTCACGGTGCCCAGAGGATGAATTTTACTGACTTTTCTCCCTCATAAAGTCAAGATTTTAATGTCTCCACTTCTTTGGTTAGTGACAAAAATACCTAGCACATTCCCATCAGCCTCAGCTGTACTTTGTGTTTAGTGCTAGTTAGCAAATGTTAGCATGCTAACATGCTAGGTAAACATTTTACCTGCTGTATGTTAGCATTGTCACTGTGAGCGCGTTAGCATGCAAAAAATCAGCTACAAGATAATGATAATGATAATAATAGTAATGTGAAATTCATTGTAGAAATCATCTTTTTATGGTATTTTCTGTATATAGTCGGGGTGAATGGGCGGGTGAACAGACAGTATGAACTTCTGCTGAACCTCGTTAGACTCATTACATTAAGCCTGTGTGTTGTCACAATGAAACAGCACGAAACCAAGTGAAACTCAACTCGCTGATGGCGCCGTGACTCAGCGTCAAGCTGAATCACCGTTTATTTCTGCATTAAAACATGCCGTTTTTGCCTCTTGTGCGTTTGTGTGTGTGCTCCAGGGCTGGACAACGAGGACGTGCGCGCAATGATGCAGGGCTCCAACATGGTGAAGGTTCGCTCCTCGAGGTGGCAGAAGAGCCGCAACCTGCGGCTGCTGGAGGACGGCCTCACCGTGTGGTGCGAGTCCACCAAGAGCTCCCGCAAAGCCAAAGCCCGGCAGACATGTGAGTACTGCTGAGACTTGGCTTAATGATCAGGGAGAGCAGAGTGTGTGTGTGTGTGTGTGTGTGTGTGTGTGTGTGTGTGTGTGTGTGTGTGTGTGTGTGTGTGCACGTGTGTGCGGGCTGACTGGCTTGAGCAGACTAATCGTCAGGAGGGAGGATTTAAGGTGGAAAAGAGGCAAAGGACCAAGTGGAAAAGGGTTTGGGAGAAAAGGGAGCTCTGACAGTGAGACTGCTCATGAACAGGAGTTGGTCCTCTTGGGTGAAAAGAGGGGAAACTTAAACGATATCAGATTAGGAAAGAGCTTCGCCCAGAGGGAAACTCTCTGCAGGGGAGCTGTGCAGAAACAAACCAGCACCCTCCACCAGCACAGACTGGGATGTGACTCATGCAGCCAGCTTATTGTTCAGGGTTGTTGAACTGTTTTATCTCGGCTCTATCTCATGCACTCTCCTCTACTTTGCCTTGTTAAAGTGTTCGTTTTCTTGGTGAGTGAGGAGACTAATTATGGCCTTTGCAACCTGCTAAACAATAATCAGGTGGAATTTATGAACCAATTCTGCGAGTCTATAAAGAGCCAGGTATGGCGTGTTGGCTCGCTTTGCTTTGTCCAGATCAGTTCCCAGTCCCACAGTGTGCAGAAAGTGGACTCCTTATCTGATTGGACTACATTAATTGTGGGGATTTAATAATTAATCTCCAAGGCGTAGGATGTGGTGCACAATGAAGTCAGAGGTTGTGTAACAGCAATAAAAGTGTATTTACAAGTAATGTTCTTCATTTGCATGAGTTGATTAATATTGTTACTTATTTATCCCAAAAAGCAGAGGAGTTTGGGAGCTTTTCTGCCACCTCCACCAAAAAGATAGGCAGCCTGAGAGGCAAGATCCAGGGCAAAACAGCTACAGGGATATATTTCAGGCTGCACTGTGGCACAAGTCTGTCCAGACTTAAAGCTAAAGCTTTTTAAAATTAAAAATTATCTTAATAGATGCGGGAAGTTGAGATTTTTTTGTAATTTGGGTGGTCTGACCCTTTAAACATCCACCTGCTGGTGGATTAAGGAGCCTGTATGAAGGCGGATCTACGAGTGAAGATCCTTTGAAGATCCATGTTTATCAGAAGAAGCCTTTTTTCCCCCGGCCAGGAGCGGGAGTTAGCAGTGACCTTTGCTAGGAAAGAAAAAGGGGAAACAAAGCGAAACAAAAACAGAAGTGAGTTTAATGGTTTGTAGCACAGCAGATAACAGGAAACAGAAACAAAAACGACCTTAGCCTGGAAGTCCAGTATGAAATGCAAATTTGCTTGCAATGTTCAGGCTCGCAGTCGTACATTAAAAAGCTTTTCCCACTCTGGCACACTCAAATCTCAGCCTGCTAGCTTCCTCATTAGCATACAAACTCCAGGAGGTGATTTACAAGGTGAAAAACGAGATTAGATTTCCCAGATTAAATGTCTAACCTCTTTAAATTTTGTAAAAGTAAATAATCTTTTTGATTCAGTGCTTTATCTGGTAACTTGATATTCTCTCTGCGTGAGTATTTAAGGCGTCATGCGTGATGGAAATAAAAGTTACTCTCATTAAGGAAGTAATAAAGAAGTAAAGGAGAACTTTGTACCCATAATGCATCCATTGTTTTAAACTTCCAGCCATCTTTTAATACCGGAGTGTTGTGTCCAGACACGCATGCCTTCTTGTCAGTACATAGGACACATATCTCCCAATTGCAGCATCAATCAATAAAACAGGAAGACGGAGACTTTACGTCAGTCTGGGGTGTTAATCATACAAACATTAGAAATTCAGAGAAGATGGTGGTTTTTAATGGACAGCATCAGCTCTTTTAACCTCAGCAGAGCAGTTTCAGCTGCCTTGTATTTTCCATGTTGGTCCAGAAAAGTTATTCAACCAAAAGAGATTCGACCCTGTGGAGAAAGTCAAGGCGCGGGACATTTGTTTAATCTTGAGGTTTCTTTATGCTTCAGTTTCTTGGAGCAAATTCTTCTCTTGGAGTGAAAATGTTCTGGGAGCTGCGGTAAAGGTGGAAAGGTGTCAGCTGACGTATATGAGCTCAATCTCTCTCGCCCTCTTTTATTTTCTTCCTCGTTGCTTGACCTTTAGCTCTCCCGCCTCTCCTCTGTGCTGATGCAGGAATGCAGTTTGATGCTAACCCATGCTAGCCTCGCGGAGCGGGTCAGCGGGTGGTGAAGGCCGTCTTGATTGTGCTGCAGCCGCGCCAGAAATAGACACAGAGTGGCCGAGTTGCAGCGGTTAACACTCCTCCCAATGATGACAACAAGTAGTGTGAAGGCAGATACTAATAATGCCACACTGGCAGGCTGCTGAGGACCATATCTGTGTGTGTGTGTGTGCGTGTGTGTGTGTGTGAATCCAGGGCGAAGGCTTGGCTTGGTTCTTCTTTTTCCGAACTCCAGACGCTTCTCCAGGTCCAGTGCAATCTGACGCCTGCAGCCCAGTGCTGTGTCTTCTGCTCAAGAGCACTTGGCATTGAGTACAATACTTCACACTTCTGCTGGCCCTTTCTAAACCTCACACACACACACACACACACACACACACACACACTCACACACATACATGTCACTTTTACCATGTCTCTGGGAGAACCACAAAGGAGGAATGTGGAGTAATTTTGAAGAGGTGGATGGCAGAGGCTTTATGGCCTTCACTGAAAGAATGAGGCTATTGTCAGGGCAGACACTGCTTATTACCCAACTGAGTGATCACCACGCTGCAGGCATCCCGGAGCAGAAATAGACGAGCTCCTGTGCTGAGCAAAGTTGTTGTGTACGGATTAGCTGGTAGCCAGTGTGTGTTTGTGTTTGGCTGTCTGTCCCGGTGTCGCCCAGACTCACCGGAGCTCTGCAAATGCGAGCTAAACAAATCACGCTAAGTTGTAAATCAGCCTTTTTGGCCTGCTTCTCCTCAGAGATAAAAACCCCTGTTCAAGGGCAAATCTATGTTTGCAGAGCGGTGGTTAATTCAGCCAAAGAGGGACTTTTTTTTTTTGCAAGAGCACAAAAGATAATATCTGTACGGTGGCTGTGAGGACAGTGAAACATGAGAAAAAAATGAAACTTAATTAAAATGAGTCTTAGGTATGTTGGTGATCCACCGGCTTTTCATATAGTTAATTTCCTTTGCATTAACTGACTGACTGATCATTGCAGCTTTGCCTTTCTTTGTGACTAAACGGATGCAAAACTAGCTAATTAGCAAATGTTAGCACACTAACAACTTAGATGGCAAACATCACACCAGTTTAACAGCTACAGTTAGCATTATCACTGTGAGCATGTTAGCATGCCGATGTGTAAGCGCGGCTGTAGACTCTTTATTCTGGTTTTATTACATATCCAATAAACCAACCCTTCAAATTAGCCCCTGCAGTCAGATAGTGACTGCTATAAAACACATTAAGAGGGCTTTGTTCTTTGACTGTCAGCGGAGAGAGCTCAACCCAAAGGTCCAGTATTTTATACACATGCCACACATGTCTGTGTGCTGCTAAGAGCCATAAAGTGCATCTTCTGTTTTACAATCACGCTGCATTGTCTCTCTGTTGGCGCGCAAGAATCCCTAAAAACACACGACTTTTGACCTTTAGCTGTTTAGCTTCATGTGCTGTTGTGATCTCGACGACACAAGCACCCCATGGGTCTGAACTCTTCTTCTCCTCTCCCAGTCGCAGTGACAGAAGTGGAGTGCGTGCGTGAGGGCTGCCAGTCGGAGGCGCTGAGGCGTCTGTCCGGGTCGATGCGAGACAAACAGTGCTTCACGGTGGTCTTCAGGGGAACCAGGAAGAGCCTGGACCTGGTGTGCCCCTGCGAGGAAGAAGCCCAGCGCTGGGTGCGAGGGCTCCGCGCTCTGAAGGAGCACGTGGCCAGCATGACTCAGAAGGAAAAACTGGATCAATATCCTGCCTTATTTCCGGCGAATAAATGCAGCGTGGCCGAGGCAGCGCTGCTACGGGGACTTTCTCGTGTGCCGTCCCACATTCTTAGCATAGCTAAGACGAGCAGGAATGACCAGTTAAAAAAGCCCTGCCCGAATGCAGTCTGCTCATTTCAGTCCCTCATAGTCAGAGGCTCGTATGAGTGTAGCTCTCAGGTAGTGTCTAACATCAACTTTCTGCTTCTTCTTCTGTTTATCACACCCTCATCCTCTGTTGATATATTTTTAGTTTTGTGAACGTATAAATCAGCAGGGTAATTATCTTGTTTGTGCTCCTGTCATCTAGTTTATCCTGTTACTGTAGACTCTCAGTAGCCTGGGTGATCATTATCTTTAATGGCGTGGACTTCCCGTGTTACAGGCAGGTGACAATGAACTAAAATAAGTCTCTTGTTGCTATCGACTCTTTTATGCAGTTACGTTACAAAAGGGACTTAGAATAATTGTGTTCTGCTTGCATGGAAACAAGCGTCAGATCCAAAATCGAGAGCCTGTTAATCTCTCCATCATTTGATTTATTGATGAGAGGTTTTGAGAGGCAGCAGCTGAATTGATCTAGCAGGTCACAGTGTTAAACAGTGTTGGCTTCTTTCACACAAAACACTCAGTTGCCAGTTTATTAGGTACACCTGGCGCACACACAACAGCCCTGCTTTAAATCCCGCTTTCATGAAGGTTTTATGTTCATTTTCTGCTCAGACTGTTTTAGAAAGGTGTTGATTCAGCTTCGTGGTAATTTTGGGGAGTGTATTTGCGTTAGAATGGCGGCTGTTCATTTGCACATCATTTTGTCCAACCCATTCATATCAGTGAGGGTAGGCTAATACCAGAAACGCCTCTCTGTGTAATGCAACCACTAACTACATCCTCCAGAATTATCATAAAGTTAAACAGCATCAATAGGTGAACATAACCTTCATGAAGGTGGCATTGACTGCAGGGCCGCTGCATTAGCTTTAGCTGGGCGTAACGTAATAAACTGGCAGCTGAGTGTTTGTGCATAAACGCCTGCAAGTGGAGAGAATGAACTGTGGAAAGCATCTGACCATCATCATCTGTGTTTTTTAGCTTCTTCTCATAGCTCTAAGTGACAGCTGCAGGTCAAAGGGCCCTGAATGAGGACTTTTACATTGAAGCTGCACAATCAAGGATCACTTCCCGTGTGATTAGAGCAGCCAGTAACTCTTTGTGTTTACTTATGGGCGAGTGAGTGTTGTGAACAAAACCCTCTCAAGTGGGCAAGGAAGGAAGAAAAAGACCTTGGGTGGGTCCAAAGAAAACAGCACCCCCCCTCCACAGAAACAATAGGTGCCGAGTGGTTTGATAACAGAACAGAGCTCAGTAAAAACTCCACATCAGGAAGCGTAATCCAGCTAAAATGTGAGATTTCAGTGTTTCTCTGCACGTTATGAATCCAAAGACTGCCTCAGCTGTTTCATTCCTTAACTGCTAAACTTGGATCCGAGGCTACCTGAGGCGAGCGGATCAGAACCAGGACGGCAAGATGAGCTACGACGAGGTCAAACGGCTGCTCCAGATGATCAACATTGACCTGAGTGAGCAGTACGCCCGCTCTTTATTCAAGGTCAGGCTCCTCTTATGTATATTATGTGTGTTTTACAGCTCCTGGAAAATATCCTCAGCTTACTGTGAGGCCAGAGTCTGTGGTCCATTACCAAGTCAGTGGCAAGCCAACCACCAGCCCCCCCCCACCCCTCCACATTTTTATCCCCTCCCACAACAAATCAAGAGCCAGTTATTTCTTTATTGTGGGGGATTACTGCCTGCTGTGTCGCTCAGCTCTCTATTACAGCTGAATTGTTTTTTACGCTCCTTGCCGATGCTCCTTACAGCACTGACCCTCCTCAGTGAACTATATTTTTAATGTACATTTGCACAGCTGGGTGGAATTATCACAGAGATGCTTTCCCCACGGGGAGTTCGAAGCACTGCCACAGTAAAAGCATGCATGTTTGATACGTGTCTGTCAGCGTGTGTTTGATTGTTTGTGTTTTTTAAACATCCCAGAGGTGTGACCGATCCGGTGACGGTCGTCTGGATCACATAGAGATTGAGGAGTTCTGCAGGGAGCTGCTGCGACGGCCTGAGCTGGATGCCGTGTTCAGACACTACTCCAGTAACGGCTGTGTGCTCGCCACTGCTGAGCTGCGGGACTTCCTGGGGGACCAAGGAGAAGACGCTTCATTGAATCATGCTCAGAAGCTCATACTCACCTATGAGCTCAATGACTGGGGTGGGTCCCGAAAGCACTCATTAAAGGCTTTAGGATTTGCTTTTCTAAAGACTGTGGTGAAATTATGATGATTCACTTGTGTTTCCCGCAGCGAGAGTGGGTTTGTTTTAAGGAAGAACTGAGCAGTTAGCATGAGCAGTAATGGCCACCGTAGCAGAGCTGACAATGACATGTTCAGATACATTATGTTCATGAGAGATTGAAGAGAAAGAAAAGGCCTTAAAGGGTTTGTTTCTTCCCTCTACCTACAGCAAATGAAAGAAAAACAACTATGTGAATTCATATGTAGGACATGACATAAAAAACTACAAACTATGCAACAAAAAGGTGCTTTTTAAACATGCACTGTGAAACATTGATCGGGTGCAGTGATTTCAACACTGTTTGACTGCCAAGTGAAGAAACAGCTCAATGACAGCTTAAAATTAATGGTGTTAATATAATAAATAAAAGAAGTCAAGATTGTTTTCCCCCAGACTGTCAAGCTCAGTCCCTGCCAGAGGAGGACACTGTGACCCTGGCTTGTCTTCCGTGTCCTTCGGTGCTAATATATGTTATTTAAACCTTCACGGCTTTGCTGATGAACCAGCTCGATGGAAACACTTTGGCATCTTTTACAGCTCAGAAGAACCAGTTGATGACGCAGAATGGTTTCACCATGTACATGCTGTCCCTGGAGAACGATGTGTTTAACCCTGACCACGCCAGAGTCCACCAGGACATGAGCCGCCCTCTGTCCCACTACTTCATCTCCTCGTCGCACAACACTTACCTTACCAAGGACCAAGTTACCAGCGCCAGCAGCACTGAGCCGTACATCAGGTATTCAGACCCATCGAACAGCTATGGAGAGTTTCTGTATCTGCTGTCACCCGCTGCGATCGTCCTGCGGTGGAAGATTAAGCATGTCTCTCCCTGACAGGGCTCTGAATCAGGGCTGCCGCTGTGTGGAGCTGGACTGCTGGGACGGAGATAAAGGTGAACCCGTCATCTACCACGGCCACACTCTCACCTCCAAAGTGCCTTTCAAGGTGGTCATTGAAACCATCGCCCAGTACGCCTTCAAGGTGAGAGGAACCTGCCTTGCGGATGCTTGCTGCTCCTCTTCACTGCTAACGAGTAAAAAATGTAAATGGTCAGTGAATAAATCCAGATGCACTTCTTGCACACTTGGCTCTGAGGCAGCCTTGTGGTATTTAAAATTCTACAGCATTGCAGTGTGTTGCAGCTACTACATGATCTAATTGCATTTTAATGGCTTTGGCGTTCAAGTTGTCCTGTGTTCCTCCCTGCAGGCATCCCCGTACCCTCTAATCCTGTCCTTGGAGAACCATTGTTCTGTGGAGCAGCAGGTTGTCATGGCCCGCCACCTCCGCACCATCCTGGGCAGCAAGCTTCTCACCAAGCCCCTCAGTTCCCAGCCGCTGGAGGATCTGCCTTCTCCTGAGGTACAGCACGCACAGCTGCGTCCTTTTTTGCAAAGACTCTGCCTGTCTGCTTTTCTAATGAAGTAATTTGTTCCAATTACCTTCATCGCAGGAGCTGAAGGGGCGTATTCTGGTAAAAGGGAAGAAGCATATTCCTTATCTGGGCCAGCTTGGTAAGAATGGCAGCTATGCCAGCTTCTCCTCAAGCTCTGATGATGAATTAGCAAGCAGCAATAAGAACACTCCCAAGAAGGATCCCGCAAAGGTCAGCTCAGGAAGGGCTGTCATTACACCTGATAATGCTGCCGAAGTGAACTTTGTATGTGATCGACGAATTCTTTTATGTCCTCCCAGGTCTGTTCCAAACTGAGCCCAGAGCTGTCGGAGCTGGTGGTGTACTGCAGAAGCGTCGCCTTCCGTGGGTTTGAAAATGTACCTGAAAAACCCCCGAATGAAATGTCCTCCTTCTCTGAGAGCGAGGCCCTCAGGCTCATCAAAGACGCCGGTACAACAGCGGAAATGATTGCATCTTGACACGACAGAGGAGAGAAAGAAAAAGATTTTGTGACATTGCTTTGCTGCAGCTGATTCTACAGAAAATATAATCAGCCTCCAGTGTATCATGGCATGTGGTTTTCTATCTTTTCATTTGCAGGAAAGCTTTTTGTGAGACACAACAGCAGGCAGCTGAGCCGGATCTATCCCTCCGGCCAGCGCCTCCAATCATCCAACTATGATCCTCAGGAAATGTGGAACTGCGGCTGCCAGATGGGTTAGTGCTCCAGACTAGAAGCTAGGATGCTGCTCTGACAGCAGCAAATTAAGGCAATTCATTTGAAAACATTATGTGGTCAGTAAGTGCCAAAGAAATCTTACACTGACTCGCATTTCTGCAAATTGCTGCTGCACCACAACATATTGCACTCACCGCTTTTACTGATTCATAGACTGTAATTCAGCGTTCGCTGAAATGTTTTCCGTTGGCACGTGTGTGTTACTGACTCCGCTCTCTGTGCTGCTGCAGTGGCTCTGAACTTCCAGACACCCGGGGAGCAGATGGACCTGAACCAGGGTCGCTTCCTCTCCAATGGGCGCTGTGGATACATCCTCAAACCGAGCTTCCTGTGCAGCCTGACGTCCAACTTTAACCCAGAGAACACAGGAGGAGGCCCAGGTCACGTCCCCACCCAGCTGACTATACGGGTGAGTGGTAAACTATTGAGTAACAGTGTTACAGCAAATTCTGATTGGTTGACTCAATTCCAACTAAAATGACTCATAATTTGATGACATGTGTGAGCATGTCGTCTCCTGACACTGTTTTTAGACGTTCTTGATTATTTATATCGATACTCCTCATATGTGTTTATGCTTTTTTCACCTTGTATCGTCTTTTTGCTTCTCCACAGTCTCATTTTATCATTGCTGTTTCTGTTTTTTCTGCACATACATCTATTGCATGCCTGTCTTGCCTCCTCTGTTGCTCCTCCTGAGATTTCTTCCCATTAAAGCTTTTTTTTTTAAGTTTCCTGATGTAAAATGAGGTCCTAAAGACAGAGGCCGTCATATTCTGCACAGATTGTGAGGCCCTTTGAGGCACATGTCTGATTTGAGGCTGTACAGATAAAACTGATGTGACTTGATCTGAATAGAATAGATTACCAGTCAGACTTTGATGTGAAAACTGACTGATTTCTTTTTGCTTTTCAGATAATAAGTGCGCAGCAGCTGCCAAAAATCAACACAGAGAAGGTTAGCTCCATTGTGGACCCACAAGTGTGGGTGGAGATTCATGGGGTGGCTATTGATAATGCAAGAGACAAAACACAGCGCATTGACAACAATGGTAATTCTGAGACTTCATTATTTGCTATAAAGCTTTGACAATAAAGCTTCAACGTTGTTATTAACTGTACGACTGTTTCAAACAGAGAGCTAATGCTGTATTTTCAACCTGTTATTGCTGTGAAACGATGACAATGCTGTTTTTTCATTGTCTTATTTCGTAGTAATATAAATGCAGGCGGCTGCGTTGAGCAGCACAGATCTTTGACATGTTTTTGTCAGAGCCTTTCCTGCCCAACGCCATGATTAGTTTGTTTGGAAGGAACAGGACTGCATGATGGATTTACAGCTCTTGGGCGCCCCCTACAGGCTTTAACCCGCGATGGGACTGCACCCTGAGCTTCCAGCTGCAGGTCCCTGAGCTGGCCCTGGTGCGGTTTGTGGTGGAGGACCACGATCACACTGCCAAGAACGACTTTGTGGGGCAGTTCACCATACCCTTCACAAGCCTACGGACAGGTGCTCATAAAGACCCCCCTGCACATATCACAGAGCAGTCCCCACCACGCATTTCATTTGTAATGTCTGTAATCTGTCTTCTCAGGCTATCGACATGTCCATTTATTGAAAGCAGATGGTTCCAGCCTGTCCCCCGCCACACTCTTCATCCACGTCAAAGTGACCCGCAGAGGAGCCCCCATCAAAACCGTGTCCGAGCGTATCGCCGCCGCCAAACGCAAAGCATGACGTGCATCCGAACTAGACCGAAAGCTGCCTTTTCTGACAACAAAGGGCTTTGGAGAAGGAGCTCTGAATGTGAAGGCAGAGAGAGAGAGACTGCTGCTGCCAGCCGGTCTCCCAATCCAGACCTCAAGTGGTCCAATTTACAATGAGCCACTTCCCAGCACAGGAAGAAAGATGTCGTTTATCAGAGATGAAGAAGCACGCTGGCTCTTAGCAAATGAATTGCCTCGGGCTGGATAATGAATCCATGATCCACTGTGGGAGTGTTTGCTCTTGTCAGTGCTGAGTGCTCTGGAAACAGGGCACTGAGGATTGTGGTTCCTGGAACACGCTGATGGTGGATTTGTTACAAAATGAATCATAATGTTGTTAATATGTAGATTATTCCTTAATCTGTTTTTACACTTCAGTATTTGGCTTAAACTTAAAGAATGATAAGGAGAAGCTTACTTACTTAACTGAGGCTTTGTCATAAGTGTTATAAGTAGGAATCTAAGCAGTGATTAAAAATGCTAATGATTATTTTATAAAGCTTCAGCATTAATTGTTATGTAAAGCAGATGTAATAATGTTTCACTGATCGTCGTGAAGGTTGAACAAAAGGAAACGTTCGTTCGGTTCGTCTTACCTGATCCTCCAGATACTTGGCACTTTTAATTTCTCTCTGGAGAAAGATTTTATTTCCTGAGACAAAGGACAATGTATTTCCACGATTTACCAACAAACTTGAAATATAAACAGTGTTAACTAACAGATAGATGTTTACTTACGTTCTTAAGCATTTCAATTGTATTTGCCTCAGCGGGCAGTCACTCAAATTGTTCTTGTCCTCACATTCAACTCTAAAAAACTGTGGTTAAACATTAATTATAACAATCTAATACAACCACCAATTACTGTAGGCTGCAGCGACTCGTTTAATACTCTTATAGGGATGTTCCCTGATAATAAAATGGTGCAGTAATGAAAGGTGCTACACGTGGATTACTGTAATTACAGTATATATGATCAGGATGAGCTTTAGGAGCATTCGGTGAGTGAAGAATGACTTTGCAGTTTTAAAGCTTTTAGTCTCTGTTGTTTGAATGGCACTTGGTATTAATGTATGCGTGCAAGAGAAAATGTTGTTTTCATAAAAGCACTAATAATAATACATCGCTGTGTGAGACCTTTTTGTGTTTGTTTTTGCATATGCGATCACATGAAAGAGAGGCTTCGTATGTGAGCGTGGGGTTTGCACAGGGATACAATATGGAGGAATATGTCCACATTTGGTTTGCATTTGACACTTGTTTGCCTTCTGAACAGCTAAACCATTTGCAAGCAGCAGGAGCTCCAGAGGGGTGAGCTGCAAGTGGGCCGAGGCCAAAATAATGCAGGAGGCTATTTGTAACAAAAGCTGGCACCACTTAATAAAATTAGAGCATGTTGCAGTACACCAAATGTTTTCAGCTAGCTTGCTTTCATTGGGGTTGAAATGCTCTTTATTTGAAAGTGAATTTGCTTTTGACAGACTTGGATTGAAGCTCACACTGTTCCCAGCGTGTGTGGCATCTTTAGTTTCTAAGCTGTAAATAATGGCTTTATTAAAGGTCAATAAATCATTTACAGATGCATTGGATAGCAGTGACAAAATGTTAATTAGAGCTCATTTCTGTTGGCTGGTGTCCAAAAGATTGGTGATGAAGATGTTTTTCAGCAGCCAAAAATTTGTTCTTATCTAAGTTCTTCTAGTCTGTATGTTTTTGTATGTCCTCTGTACCACAGACCTCCACTGTTATGAAAAACTATTAAAAACACATCAATAAGCAGCGCCGTTGCACTGGGTGACATGTCCCTTCACTGCAGTGAACATGAGTACTGCAGTTTATTTTGAGTCCGTCCAAAATACACTGTCCTGCTGCTACAAGTGCTTATCAGTGCATCATATCCACAGCTGCAAATAGTCCCCCCCAAAAAGCACAATTTAATCATTTGAGAAACATTTTTCTAAAAATCACAAAGCTCAACTCTGTAATGAAATCACTGAGACTTAGAAACTATATATATATATATATATATATACACACACACACACACACNCCCCCACCATGAAACCGAACCTTAGCTTTTTACCTTAAAATTCAATTTCCATTCCATCATTTACACATTAATGTTTGTTGGTAAATAAGGTGATTTTGATGTTTTCGAATGGTAATATTAATATGTAAAGTAATGGATTGCAATTTATTAAGGCACTTCTAATGGATTATCTGTACATCTAAAAAAAATCTTGAATAACATAAAAGCATGTTTTCAAAGGATTTTCATTAGATGTGAAAAAATGGATGGTTTTCATGTTGTTTCGTAAGTTTTCAGGGTTTTTGTATCTCTTTTTACCTCTTAAATACCCCTTAAACCATGTGTGTGTATATATACACACACACACACACACCCACACACACACACACACACACACACACACACACATATGTGTACACATATATGTATGTATGTATATTTATATTTATGAGGAACCATATGGGCTTGCAGGGCTGAGTTCCATCCCATTTCGTTATTGATAGTCGAAATTATCCTGCTAACGCTTCATTCAGTCACATGGCTCTAATCGTGTCAGTGTGCATTTTAAATAAGTTAAATTAAATTCCGCCAAATCTCCAACTTTCTGTCAGGGCGTTAGGAATTTAAGAAGACTTCAAGGCCAAACCAGCAACAATCCATTACGAGCATGTGTTCATTATAAGTTGTTGGAGGCATCCAACAATGAATCCATCACCGCTCTGAGCCAATAGCATCGAGGGAGGTTTAAAGTCGTCGATGGCACGCGGTAGCTTCTCACTTCCTGGTTGAAGATGGCGGATGAGAATGAGACAGCACCGATGCCGGAGAAAGAAGATGTAGAGGACCACGGACACTGCAGCGACTGTGAAAATGAAGAGCACCAGTTTGATGATGGGTAAGAAAGCAGGCTTAGCAGCATAGCGGTGTAAAATCTGTCACGGTGCTGTGTACTTTAGCAAAGCGAGTTCAAGCTAAAGCCTCGGCGAGCAGTCGGGGTAGACAGCCATCGATGGAACTTGTCCCGCCCACTTGCTCTTACCGTATTGGTTAGAAACGGTATTTGCCTGCTCGTTCTTTGATATGATTGGCTTAGAGTGAGTTCTGTTCCTCATGTGGGCGGGCTTTAGGGTGCTCTCCTTCGGCTCTGAGAGCAAGGCGTAGTATGGGGGTAGAAAAAGCAAAGTGCGCTTGAAAGCAAGTCATGTAGCAAAACACCACATTTACTTTCACCCGTACAACTTACAGAAAGAGTCAAATCTTTTCATTAAGTTGACAGCGTGATATTTTATTCGCGCGTCGTTGTTGACTACCTGTAACTGATGCAATTCATGGCAAGCTCAGTTGACATTTAGCGAGTTAGCTTGCATGCTAGCATAGCTGTCAAAACCCCTATTGTCTGTAAGAGGATCTCGATGCAGACAGTCGCCGAATCAAAAGTGAAAGAAGCAAAACCTACATGTTGCTGCACATGCAGCATTATAATGATGTGTGCCTGGGCTTTTAATCACCTCATTAATCGCAGAAATGTGACAGATCCTAAATCAGCCTAGCTTTGGCTAGCTCTGGCTTCAAAAAGACTTTAATGGAAATGCTGCCTTGCTTGGAAGTGGCCTCTGTTAATGTTTGCCAAACGGTGGCACACATGAAAGGAGCCGCAGTGGGCTAACATTGAGGCGTGTCCTGCTCATGGCAAGTGCCTTTCACGTATTTGGGAGCAAGTGTGGAGAGAAAGTGCTGCGTTAAGGCAGTGGTTCCCAGTCTTCATAGAAATGAGTGTCTACTTGTGACCTCTGCTCGCAAGTTATGGCCTCAGTGTGGTGATCAGCTGTGAGCAGCTTGTTTTTAGATGCCTGAAGTGGTGGAAGCATCCAGCATTTCACAAGGACAATCAAGCAAGAATTTGAGGAAAGAACAAACATGATTTTATGTTAGAGAAATATGTTTTTACTTCCATCCCAGTGCTGCTGTGAGGGGAAAGTGATGACTCTATGAACTGACGTCAAGCAAACGTGAGTTTCACTGTTGCACTTTTCCAACAACACATATACCTCCCGCGCACCGGCCACACAGAAACAAAGAATAGTTCTGGCTGTTAGCTGGTCTCCTCTGCTGAAATAGAAGCCTGTGGAACAAACTATTCAATGTTTTGTTGTCCATTGTCCCAGTCAGCCTCTGACCTCTTGTACATACATATGTACACACGAGCAGATACCACACACTCTTCTTCCAGAGGTCATGTGATTGACCATCTGTGCTGGAGTTACAAATACAGGCCAGCGCTTGGCCTCTCTCCTCCCTCGGACACTAATGAGATTATCCTCTGTAAGTATGCGGTCTCTCTCAGGCCACAAAATGGGATAGCTGGGTGGGGGTGTGTGGTTCCTCGGGTTTTGAATGATAAGACAACGGGGGTTTAAGACACGCAGGCTGTCAGAGGGGGGCTGCAGGACAGCCTTTGTATTGTGATTTATACCATTGTTTTTCCACTATATCCTGTGTCACCTGATACAGGTGATGGAGAGAAAAGCAGTCCACATGTTTCTAGTACCTTATACGTGTCCTGCCTGCTTCTTGTGACTTTATGTGGGTTTTTTTGGTCTTGCTAATAGTCCTGAACTGTCAAGATAAACAGCAGTGTTACTGAGACGTCTAGATGAACCCTCTCCAACTCTTTGTTTCATTACTTGCATAAAATGATGTTGGAAGTAAATAGCAGCGAGAATAAGGTTGACTTAGGCTAATAAAATGGCTCTGCGTAAAGTCTTCAAAGACAGAAGTCTGCATAATGTGCCGTTAATCATCCTGGCTGTTGTGCCCTAAGCGCATCCCTGGTAGAGATTTAAAATGAGACATTTTGACAGGACGTGGCTTTCCTCTGGGGTGGTAGACTAATAGGGATCCCTTCTATTTCTGTCCTGTTTCAGTGACAGGGGTCTGGGTGACGACACCGGTGCCAAGAAGAAGAAAAAGAAGCAGAAAAAGAAGAAGAAATCTGGTGCCACAGAAGCAGCTCAGGACCCCCTTGCCAAGGCATGAATTCCTTCGTTTTCTGAAGTCAGATCAAGTGTCAGATCACCTACAACAATAATAATAATAGTTGTCCACAGACCCAACTGTCCATCTTCACTCAGCTTAGTTTTCTGCTGTGTATTGTGCTCATGGCTGAGTTGGCTGGAAGCGTTGTTGTGGTCTGCAGCAGGTCGAGCTTTGTACACCGGTACCTCACCATCATTCAAAGTCTTATTTACCTTGGCCCTCATAACTCACACCAACTGAAAATTGTGGTTTATTTGAGGGAACTGACTCCTTTTACGTGCTGAATTTACATCATTTTTCTTTCCAAACAGGTGAATTCATTGCCAGCTGACAAGCTACAGGAGATCCAAAAGGCCATTGAGCTGTTCTCTGTCGGCCAAGGCCCTGCCAAAACCATGGAGGAGGCAAGCCGGAGGAGTTACCAGTTCTGGGACACGCAGCCTGTGCCCAAGCTTGGTATGACATTCATCAGGCCTTTCAGTTCTGCTCCAGCACTTAAAACGGCCGCAAACAAGTGATTTTCACGTATCGTGGGTTTCTGTTCTTCATGCCAGAAACGGTTTTGTTTTCCTTCAGGGGAGACCGTGACATCGCACGGCTCCATTGAACCCGACAAAGACCACATTCGTGAGGAGCCCTACAGCCTCCCACAGGGCTTCAGCTGGGACACCCTCGACTTGGGGAACCCTGCTGTGGTATAAATACACACACTCATAGCAGGAGTGCACATGAGGAATTCATCTGTCTCAGTGCTCTTTGCCTTATTTTGTTAAAAAGCGAACGTGTCCGTCGTCCACGTCGTCATCTCTTCACTTGTGTGATTGCTGGTGAATGATTACAGTCAGGATCTTTATGTTTAAAGTGAATTTGGCTGAATTTTGGGTGTGCAGGTTCAGAATGTGGATGATCTGATCTGTGTTGTCAGAAATGCTTTAGAAGTAGAATAATTTCCCAGAATTGCTGCAGAGCTGGTGGGATTGGCCGAGCATTGGCGTGTGTGTTTGGTGAACGTTTAGTGGGCGCAGAAACACACAGACTGTAGAAAATGGACTGTATGCTGAAGGATGTCGATCTCTTTGGTAAATGCTGGCCTTTGGCATCGTTGACAGACTTTGGTGTTCTAGTTCAGTCTGTTTTCTGAGCATCACTCTTCCCGTGTTTGCAAAGGTTGTGAATAATGTCTTATTACGTCACTTTTTGTAAAACCAGCTCAAGGAGCTTTACACGCTTCTCAATGAGAATTATGTTGAAGATGACGACAACATGTTCCGGTTTGACTACTCCCCTGAGTTCCTGCTCTGGTAATTCTCATACTATTCTCATTTCAAAGCAAACGTTTTATAAAATGTTGGCAGTGGTGATGGAAATACAATCATGTGCTGCATTTAATGGCTGACCCTTGTCTTCCTCAGGGCCCTGCGGCCCCCTGGCTGGCTGCCTCAGTGGCACTGCGGAGTGAGAGTTAACTCCAACCAGAAACTGGTGGGCTTCATCAGTGCCATTCCTGCTGCCATCCGCATCTACGACATGTAAGCGATTAACACAACAGCTCAGCATGAAAATATATCATTGTCTTCCACGTTACATACACTGAGGGGCCACTTTATTAGGTACACCTGTACAGTCTAATGCATAAAGTCTGCTTTCATGATGCCTTTAATGTTCAGTTTTCTGACACTGTCATAAAGGAGTTAATTCAAGTATATTTCCACCTTTGAGGTCGTAGTTAGCGGTGTTGTGCTGCACTGCTGAGGTTTTCCTAATATTCTCCCCCTTCATGTATGTAAATAGGCAGGACAAAAAATTAGACACACCTCTCAATATAATTTAGTCTAACTTTACCTTTAACTATGACCTCAGTAATAAACTTATAAAAGAATTTACACATTTCTGACACCAAAAGCTGCACATCATAAACCTTGTAAAGGTATTTACGGCAGAGCTGATGTGCTGGATTGTAGTTAATAGAAACGGGGTGTGAAATGTGTTCTTCTGATTTTAGACTCTTAACGTGAATTGTAAAAGTACGACATGTTATAGGTTAGTGATTTTAATGTGAATAGTGTTCAATACTGTCATAAATGCTTTCTTTGCATTCATTGCAGCGTTTGTTGCACATTCCCATCATCATCTGTTTCCTTTGATATTTAGAGAAAAGAAAATGGTTGAGATCAATTTCCTCTGCGTCCACAAGAAGCTTCGCTCCAAACGAGTCGCTCCGGTTCTGATCAGAGAAATCACCAGACGGGTCAACCTGCAGGGCATCTTTCAGGCCGTCTACACTGCTGGAGTGGTGCTGCCTAAACCTGTGGGCACATGCAGGTGGGTCCGCGTACTGCACGCACACACCCTTCTCCCGTCGTCTTCTGCTGTGTCAGGCACAAACCGGATTTCTTTGCACAGGTACTGGCATCGCTCTTTGAACCCACGCAAGCTCATCGAGGTGAAGTTCTCCCACCTGAGCAGGAACATGACTATGCAGCGCACCATGAAGTTGTACCGCCTGCCTGAGGTGAGTGCGAACACACAGACTGGACAGACATTGGCTTCATGGCAGGGCCACACCTTTATTCTTCTCCTCTTCGCTCCTTCAGGCTCCTAAGACTTCAGGTCTGCGGCCGATGACCAAGAAGGACGTGCCGGTGGTGCATCGCCTCCTCCGCGAGTACCTGAGCCAGTTCCACCTGGTGCCTGCCATGAACCAGGAAGAGGTCGAACACTGGCTGCTGCCCCGGGAGAATATTATCGACACTTACCTGGTGGAGGTAAAAAAAAAAGAGAATTTCTACCAGAGACTTTTGTTTAAACCATCCTTCACAGGCTTTATATAAATATCTGCTGTTCTCTCGACAGAACGATGGCAAAGTGACTGATTTCCTGAGCTTCTACACGCTGCCCTCTACCATTATGAACCACCCTGTGCACCGCAGCCTAAAAGCAGCGTACTCCTTCTACAACGTGCACACCACCACCCCCCTGCTCGACCTGATGTCCGATGCCCTCATCCTGGCCAAATCGGTGCGTGTTCCTCTTCGAGCCACGTGTGCGCTCGCTGAAATCTTTGCCGTCAGGGAACTAATGAATTTCTTTTCCTTGCCATCCTTTTCTACAGAAAGGGTTTGATGTCTTCAATGCACTGGATCTAATGGAAAACAAGACTTTCTTGGAGAAGCTCAAGTTCGGCATCGGCGACGGGAATCTACAGTATTATCTGTACAATTGGAAGTGTCCCAGCATGGGGTCAGAAAAGGTACATTTTCTGGGACATCTGCTTTTTATAATGATGATATCATAACCTGAGGATGTCTGCAGGCCGGCACTGAATTTAGTAATGTTAATGTTGATGTTTAGTAATGTTAGCAAACATTACACACAACAGAGGGATTGTTTCAAAGTGGGCTGTGCTGCAGGAGACCTGTAGCAAGCACGGGTACAACAGCTAGCTGCAGCAGCTAGCATGTCATAAAGGGCAAGTGTCAGATGTTGGTTGGTTAACAGGTCACTTTGGTATTTTTCAACCTGGACCCTATTTTTGAGTCCAGGCGACAACAACAGTTTTTGAAGGTGGTCCAGTCAGATCGTTACTCTGACGGTCTGACAACATTACGGAAAGGATTCCTGCACAGATGGACCTTTTTGTTAAAGCGTAAGATCCTTTTTGTTTACCAGAAACAGCTGCTATTCAGCTCTCACTAAAGCCACCAGACTCCATTTACAGAAACAGGAATTTTCTCATCCTCAAACAAACTTCATTCAAACTCGACAGTAACAAAATAAAACTCACCAAAAATTTTCGTTTCATCGTTTTTTGACCCGAGGAACATCCCAGTGGGATCAGTACATTGTCCTCATATATACTGTTTTTTTTCTTTTTTTTTTTTGGCTTGAAGTATGAGAGCAGGCGTTCCCTTTTTTTCATCCGTTCATCACTTTGAGACAAAAACATGAGAAAATCAGGTCCAGGTTGAAAAATGCTGGTTACCTTTAACCCTTCCATCGATTTCCTGCCACTTATCCAGGTCACATTATTAAATTCATCACATCATCAGGAATTATTCTTATATACTGCTGGAAAAAAGTGGCACTGAAAAGGTCTTGAAACCTCGTAAATTGAACATGCGCACCCTGCAGAAACCCGTCTTGCTAACGGCTCCGCTTGTTTGTGCCTCAGGTTGGTTTGGTGCTGCAGTGACATCCCTTTACGCCATAAACAAGTGTCACCAACAGGCCAGGAGAGACCGCACCATCGCACTGACCACCTGACAGATGGACTGATGACTTCCTGCTTCAGGAACGGAAAACCCACCGCCCATTTTTACTTTTTGACCTTTTGAACTTTGACCTGCACTACCGCTGCCAGGCGGGGAGGCAGGGAGAGCCTTCCTGCTCTTCCTCCTCCCTCGATCACATGGACCTTAAGCCATTGTAGTTACCATCCCAAACAACTGTATTTCATCTGAGAGCTGTCTTGATTGTACCAAACACACATCCACACGAGAACAGTTTGCACAGATCACTGTATACCAAACACTCACTGTTGGCATACCTACGAAACGTACAATACATGTAAATAATATCAAACATTACTGCGGATTGTTCCTTAACACACACACACAGACTAGAACCTTCTCTTTTATTTTATTCATAAATGTTGGAAGTGCTTTTTGCAGTTAAAAATAAATCTGTCATCCTTCAGTTTTAGAGATAAAAATGAAAATCAAAATAATCAAAAAAATATTTTAAAGAGGAAAAGGCTCAAAAAGGTGAGGTAATAAATACCAAAAGTGGACACCAGATAAGGGCTTCTGTTAAGATTTCTGTCTTTTTTTTTTTTAGTTTTCTCCTCAAACCGTCTGTTCTGCAGTCATGATGGAGTCGTTTCAACACTGCTTCAAAAAGCCGTGTGTGCCACAGCTGGCGTTCGTCCTCTGGAGTCCCTCTCGTCTGTAGTAACATCCATGACCCTCCTCCTCCAGCTTCCTGCACGAACAGAAGAAGCCCCGAAACACAGACTGATAACAATGGACCAGCTCCTTTGAGGAGAAGGGGGGGTAAACATCAGATTTGTTGTGGACGAGGCTGGACTGCCACACAGAGGCTGAAGGTGTTTACACAACACGTTCGTCAGCAGGGATCAGATCTGTAATGGCGCCAGTTTCAATGTCCACCCTGCTCGAAAAGTCTGCGAGCGCTTCGTTTGAAACCAGATGTGTACGTTTGAAGACTTTTTGAGCTCGTCGTGCAGACGTCGCTTCACACAGGAAGTCTTAAAAATCATCAGAAAATGCAAAACAGGCAAAGGTATACATGCACATTCGCTGTAAAAAGGCACCGTAATGGTTTGTTTTTGTCTCGTTTCAACATCACTGATATGCTTTTACAAGCTTTATTTAGAAAGAATTAACACACACACACACACACACACACACACACACATGCAGTAGTATTAAGCTACATAATATGAAATGTGAGCATCGCAGGAGGAATTTCACCGCTGATCATGCAGGTGACGTCTGAGGAGTCAGGGTGGATGTTGGAGCTGGGCCCATGAGCAGCAGTCTGGACATCCAGGACATTGTGCAGGCTGGGTGGTGATGATGACGGGGGGTGGGGGTGGGGGTATGCCCCCCATTTAAAGTGTTTCTTATGTACAATGGTGGTTGTTTTTGCAAACGGATGTAAAAGAACAACAGTGGGTCTCATGATGCAGGAAAAGACTGTGAAGATGCAGGTGATTTTTTTTTTTTTTTTTTTTTTTTTTTTTGAGCAAGAAAATAAAATCTAGAAGTTGATGTGAGGTTATTGCATGTTTTTTGTCAAAGGGGGTTTTTCATGTTCAAGGTCATGTTTACGCAGAATGTCCAGAAATCAAATTAAACAGTCCTCTCAAACTTAAGTCAATGGTTTTTCATGCCAACTCCAGCAAAAAGGTTTTCTCATGGCATGGGGCAGGTTGTGCTTATGGTTCTTTGTATTTATTCATGAAGATTTATTACAGTATTACAACTGACAGGGTGTTTAGAAAGGCACGTAACATGGATTATTTATAAAATGAATGGTTTAATGATACTCAACAAACAGGTATTGCTGGTTCTCTTTGTATGTACTACTACTACTACAAGTAATAATGAGAATACTAAATCTTATACAGCACTTCTCAAAAGAAATAAAAAGTTAATATTGAGGTTAAGACATCTCAAGATTTAAATATAGTCGGGCATTTTAAATGATAGAAAACGTGATATAAAATAAACCAACTAATTTGTACTAAAGTTGAATGAATTCAACACGTGAGACAATGTTGTTCGCATTACGAAACAGTTGGGGTGTGATTTCCGTCCTTTCTCGAACTTGACGTTGATTGGTCAAAACTGCCTGACGCATTTAAAGAAAAGCTCTAATTGGCCAGCATTATCAACTGTCAGATATGTAGGCGGTACTTTAGCGACTCAAACACGGAAGTGAATGCAGTGAGCGGAGTGGTTGACATCCACCTGGCCGGCATAAAGATGATCATTGTAGCTGTAATTTGCGTCGCTTTAGTCATATTAATATTAAAATATGTCTTCAGCGGCTCCGGGCCCAACCCGTTTGAGACGGACACGCGTGAACCGTTGAAAAAGATGGTTCACGACCGGAAAGAGAGGAAGAAAGTGCTGAAGCAAGGTGAGTTACATGACCAAGGTTGATAAATATGCTTAGTTTTTAGGTGCAAAACATGAAGTAGAATCCATGGAAATAATAATGTGTTGAGCTGTCTCACCTTAAGTGGATTCCTCCGTCGAAAACAGCCCGTAAAGTAACATCTGGACAGTGTGTAGAGAAGCGTAGAGAAGAAGTGAGACATGTGCCTAATAGTGGAATTTACACTTTGTACAGTGAAGTTATGTCACATTTATCTACGGAGTGAAATATTTCTGTCTAAACAGATTCAATTGTCATTCACTATTTGATCCATTTTTTATTTATTTATTTATTTAACAAATAAAGCGTCAATTTTAAAGCAGATTGTTTAATATAATAATAAGTTCCGCGCTCCTTTTCAAAATAACGAAGCTTTACTTCTTCCTTCATAGGTTGCTTTTCAAAATAAAGTTCTATCCTGCAAGCAAATATTAAAAACATGCACTAAAAAACACTTTTATTGATGAAATAAATTGATTGATGGGGTCAAAAAATCCTCAAATGAATGCATAGTGAAAATAGTAGTTAGTGGCAGTCCTGTCTCATTGCATGTCTTCATCCATATATGTCTTTAAAACTAGATTAAATCTGATATCTGGGGTTGAAGAAACTCAAGTTATAGCTGTTCTGTATCACGTTGATGTTTACAGTGGAGCTTGACCTCAGATAATCTAAGATTTTTTTCCAGCCAGTTACTCTTAAATTAAATGACAAATTCCCATCAGAAATCCTCTCAGTCCACATTTTTGGCTTATAATTTCAGTTTGACCAACAGTCCAAAATGTATTCAGTTCACAGAGACATAGAACAGAGAAAAGCTGTAAATTCTCACATTTACAAAACTGGAATTGAGTTTGAAATTCCTCAGATTTATTCTTTTTGTGCCTCGTCTTTAGGTTTTCTGGCCAGTAAAGTACCCGACAACCTGGACGCCATCATCATCGGCAGCGGGGTCGGGGGACTTGGACTCGCGGTGCTGCTGGCCAAAGTTGGAAAGAAAGTCCTGGTCCTGGAGCAGCACGATCGGGCCGGAGGATGCTGCCACACGTTCTCTGAGAAGGGCTTTGAGTTTGACGTTGGTGAGAAGATGAACATGTCACACCTAACATTAAGAAAGATTAGTCATTTGACGCTTTGTGTGAAGAATTTTTACACAGCACCAGAATTTGGGCTTGTAAAAGTTGAGCAAGTGTGTCTCGGTTTGGGTGAAGGGGTCGTTTTCAGTCTCTTTGTGGTTCAGCCTGATGAAATGGGAATACTTCAATGCAAAAAAAGTGATTTTCATGAGAGTTTTGGTCACATATAACCTGTTTTGTCCCTCAGGAATCCACTACATCGGTGACCTGCTGGACCACAAGCCGTTCCGCTGCATGTTGGACAGCATGACTAACGGGCAGCTGCAGTGGGAGCCTCTGGAGAATCCCTATGACCAAATAGTGCTGGGACCACCAGAAAACCGCCGCCAGTATCCCATCTACAGCGGCAGGACCCGCTTCCCCGAGGAGCTGAAGAAGTGCTTCCCCGGAGAGGAGAAGGCCATCGATGAGTACTTGAGGCTGGTCAAGGTGGGAAGATATCTGTATCTGCAGCTTCTTGACATAAACTTTTCTTCCAGTGACCCGTGTCTTCATAAACTGTACTTCAGCACAAAGAGGCTTCATTATCCACGTTTCTATCAGTGTTTTCACAGATGTTGTTCAGGGGCTCCAGGGTGGGTAAATCAAAGGTTGGAGATATTGGCCATCATTAGCTGAGACAGCGTTTTGCCTTGACACACAGATAAAGAAATGTCAAGTTCTTTATGCGCGTGGAGTCATTTTACTGCATCTGTTCATTTCTTTCAACTCTTGTTTTTGAAGACAAACCTTTTGAAATTCACTTAGAAAAGAGAGATAAAAGGAGATGGAATCATTAAATTCACTTTTCTCTGTTCTTTGTTTTCAACTGTTTTGGTCCGTAGTGTCTGTGTTACCGCCGTCCTCTGTCAGCTGATTTTAGCCATCATCAGTTCTTCTTGTGTGCGTTCTCTCTTCAGAAAGTCGGCCGAGGCATTTGGCTCCTCGCTCTGCTGAAGCTCTGCCCCGTCTTTGTGGCTAAGTTCCTGGTCTACACCGGCCTGGCCCAACGTCTGTCCTTCTTCTTCAAAATGGCGTCGCGCAGCCTGACAGAGGTGGTCGACGAGCTGACGGAGAACAAGGACCTGCGGGCCGTCTTCACCTACATCTTCGGCACCTACGGTAGCACCAAGCCGCGGCTCTGCAGGTGCGATCGGTTCATTTCTTCTGGATTCCGCTCTTAGTTTCTGCTTCCTTCTCTCACCCGCAGGTAACATGCCAAAGGATGCCAGTTTTTCCATGCACAGCTTGCTGGTCACTCATTACCTGAACGGCGCCTGGTACCCAAAAGGCGGAGCCAGTGAAATTGCCTACCACATGATCCCCATCATTGAGAAAGCAGGTGGTGCTGTTCTCGTCCGCGCGCCAGTCAACCGCATCTTGTTCAACGACGCCAAGGAAGCTTGCGGTGGGTGCGGTTTCCTCCGTTCTTCTATAGACGGCGTGCAGCTCCCTCTGAGAGGAGGCTCACTGTGTTTTTATGGCTTCAGGTGTGAGCGTCATGAAGGGCCAAGAGGAAATACACATCCGTGCCCCGATGGTCATCTCCAATGCCGGCATCTTCAACACCTACCAGAAGCTGCTGCCCAAAGAGCTCCAGGCCATGCCAGGTCAGGAAGAAGTGCTTTTCTGGTTAATTTTTCTTTACTTGTTCATCAATCAGTTAGTCTAGAAAATGTCCAGGCGGCAACTTCAGGGAGTTTTTTTTGTCAGCCTAAAACCTGACCTAACATGACATGACATAAAAGAGAGAAAAGCTGCAAATAATCATGCTCGAGAGGCTGCGAATGGAGATTATTTAGCATTTTTCTTTGACAGAGGAGTTAAACAGTGATCACATTGTTATTGATTAATCCTCTGTTGACTCATTCAGAGACCGATCAGCTTGGCTCTAGAGCAAAAAGTGAAGTGTGAACAACAACGCTGCAAGACAGGAAATTTTTTATTGTTGAGGGCAAAGACTCAAAGATAAACCAAGTTTTCATGTTGCTGATCTGTTTGATGTGACGCTCCTGTCATGCAGCTATCCAGCAGCAGCTGAGTATGATGAAGAACGGCGAAGGAGGCCTGAGTGTGTTTGTGGGTCTGAATGGAACCAAGGAGGAGCTGGGCCTGAAAGCCAACAACTACTGGATCTTTGCCGAGAACAATTTCGATGAACTGTACGTCGTCCCGTGTTTTCTGTCATCATAAAAAAATCTACTGCATACTGTAGGATCGAGTCCCGCTGTAAGTCTCCATTTAGAAATAATGCATCTCCTTCAGCTGTTTTCTTCTCTGTGTGAATGTTCTGTGGCAGGGTGGAGAAGTACCTGAACGCAAAGAGGGAAGAATCGGCTAAAAGTGTCCCTCTGCTGTTCGTTGGCTCTCCGTCGGCTAAAGATCCAACATGGGAGGAAAAATCACCAGGTACGGGAACACGTGATGTGACGCCACGGTCGCGCACGAGTCGTAACGACAGTCATAACGACGTGTTGTCCTGTTTTAGGGAAGTCCACCTTGAGTCTGGTCAGTTTCGCCAACTACAAGTGGTTTGAGGAGTGGAAGGACGGCAAAGTGTCAAACAGAGGGGCTGAGTACAAAGAGCTGAAACAGGCATTCATTGACTCTGTCCTGGAGGTGGTGATGGGTGTCTTCCCGAAGATAACCAGAGACAAGGTAACGTACCTGAATCTGTCCTCTGCACTGACTGTGTATGACGGAGCACTGAGAGGCTCAGGGAGGCTGAGTCGCACCTGCTGGTTGCACCTTATGTTCAAGCTGCTGTTTGTTGCCGAACCTCTGAACACAGATGTGTGCGGTGATACAGAAGTCTGAGTCCAGCCTTTCTGTCCTGGTTTACTAAACGTGCCTGTGCTTTTTGTGTGTATGTGTGTGTAGATTGAGTACATTGATGCTGGAACCCCCATCACAAACACACACTACATCGGAGCCCCCAAAGGTGAAATCTACGGCGCGGATCACGGCATCGCCCGGTTCAGCCCTGAACTCAACGCTACAGTGAGACCTCAGACTCCACTGAAGAACCTCTATCTGACAGGTTCGTCCATCCGTGCAGCACAGACGTCTCTTAATCCCTGACAGGACCTCGCTGTGTCTAAACTGCATTTCGTGTCTTTGCGCTGCAGGTCAGGACGTGTTCGTGTGTGGCTTCGCCGGCGCTCTCGCTGGAGCTCTCACCTGCGGCTCGGTCATCCTCAACCGCAACCTCCACCTGGACACCATCGCCTTGGCGAAGAAAACCAAGTTTATGAAGGACAAACTGAAAGGAGAGTAACTGCCTGCAGCACTGAGCTGAGTGACAGTTATATACTGTAATTAATCAGCGCTGTCAAACCTACAGAAACCCTCATCAGGAGGCTACGGACTCTCACCAAACAAATGAGCTATTATTCATCCTGTAAGTCATAGCACTGAGCTGCGTCTGTACTTTAAAACACTAATACAAGCTGGATTACTTCAGTTTTGTGAGTAATACCAGCTGGAGGATGTGACAGGACTGAGCCGTGAGGCTGTTGAGCTTTCAGCCGTCAACCCGCACTTATCAAATCACACGTGACCTCCGCTGCTCCTGCTTTTATAAACCGTTCACCGTGTCGAGATTCATGCGCGGCTTGTGTTCAGTTTTACATTAAAGGCTCTGAACAATGAACCGGTTGCAGTTTGGTCTTTCAGATTTTTCACATTTGTTTTGTATTAGCTGATGTTTTCACCAAAATGAGCAATAACAATACATATTGTTTATTCCTAATTAATCTCAATACTTAAACACACTTTGCTGCCAATTACACAGTCATAAGCTGTCGATGAGTAAACAGCCTCTTCGTTGTTTACAAATCTAAATGTGTGACATCACCCTCCTCCCAAACACACTTTGATGTGTGTTTTGTTGATTCCTGCTGTTTAAAAGCAGAGCTGGGTGGATTTGCAGCATCTGCAGGTGAACCTCATGCTCAGGTGACACTGAAAGCAGCAGGGACACGTGCACGCGCCGTGCCCTCAGAAACGGACCGTCTGGCTCTCTGATTAGCTGCCCGACGAAAGGGGTGTGATTTTCCCATCGGCTTCTGACGCCGCCCTTCTGGACGCCCATACCGGCACCGGCAGCTGCAGGCGGGGGCATGGAGGGCCAAGTTTGCTCCCCGGTCTGAGGTAAAGTAAAACCAGCAGCTTCTGCTCCATCAAGAGCGGAATTCAGCCCGTTAGCTGCGTCAAAACGCTGTTATTACAGCTGATAGCTCCCTGCTAGCTAACAGGTTGACCTAGCTTAACCTTTGGCTTTAAAAACGCTAAAAAACGACATTTTTAGCTGCTGTCACCCTAAAATGAATGTTTCTCCGGACAGTTGAGGTGAATTTATTTGGAGGACCATGGACGTCTGCTGCAAACCTTTGAGCTACGAGCTCCTGGCTAAGGTAGGAGAGGGCTCCTACGGCGCGGTGTATAAAGCCAGAGAGACGGGGGGGAAACAGCGCCTCCTGGCGGTGAAGAAGTTCAGCCTCCGCGGCCTCACGGCGGACACCGGGATCCCTGCCGCCATGGTCCGCGAGGTGGCGCTGCTGCGCAAAATGACGTATTTCGACCACCCCAACATAGTCAAGTAAGCCAGTCAATGTATCTAAGTACATTTACTCTAAAAAAAAAGTACAAATTTGAGCTGCTTGTAGTTCTTCTTCACTCATTTCAGACGGAAATATACGAGTTAGTATTAAAATTTGTGTACTAAAATACTCATGCGCAATTAAAAAAAAAATTACATTGATAAACTGAGCCATCCTTCTCAAGGCAATGGTATTTTTGTCTTGTCTCTGTTTAAGTAATATTCAATAAAAGCAGCATGATTTTAACGTGCAGGCTGTTGGATGCGTCTGCTGTGCCGATGGGCTCCAGCTTGGACCTCACTCTGGTGTTGGAATACATCGACCAGGACTTGTCCACCTACCTGTCCAAGGTTCCTGCTTCTGGACTAAGCCATGACTCTATTAAGGTACGAACTCATCGCCTGAGAGTCAGAGTAAAGAGCTACAGCGTTTTTTAGTGTCTTTCCACCCTGTCCAATTGTCTGATCTGAAACATGCAGATGTCCCTGCACGTGGACCCAGTCCTTGCTGCCTTTCTGTCTCTGCAGGATGTGATGCAGCAGCTGCTGCGAGGTCTGGACTTCCTGCACTCAAACATGGTGCTGCACCGTGACCTGAAGCCAGAAAACATCCTGGTCAGCAGCTGCGGAGAAGTCAAGATCGCAGACTTTGGACTGGCACGCATGTACACCTTCAATATCGCTCTCACTCCAGGTGTAAGTGAGGCAACACGACGAGCAAAGATCACCGACTGTTGTTCCTGCAGTAATTCTCTCCTTTCTCTCACCTGTAGCTCTGCACTCTGCCTGTTCTTTGTCCTGAGGTGGAAGCTGCTCTTTGGTTCTTTCTGCTTTATCTCTGTCGTTCTCTCGTCACGCCGCCCTCTCTCCGTTCAGGTGGTGACGCTGTGGTACCGAGCTCCTGAGGTGCTGCTGAACTCTGTCTACATGTCCTCAGTGGACATGTGGAGCGTCGGCTGCATCTTCGCCGAGCTCCTCCTCCTGAGGTAAGGAGAGCTGAGTCTGTCTGGAGGAGATGTGTGGCTCTTCGTTTTTGAGGTAAAATGTCATTGGTTCCCCTGCAGGCCGCTGTTCCAGGGACACACAGAGGTGCAGCAGCTGCAGAAAATCTTTGAGTGAGTGTTATTTCCTCTGTTCGCTGTAGAAGTAATGCAGTTTCATGGTATGTGAAGATTTTCGCTCTTTCTTGCAAATAAAACCTCAAACCTGGCGTTATTGTTAAAAATGGCGGCAGCCTGTCACCGCTGCTCAGTTCTCTGCTTCACCTGTGTGTTTGTCAGGGTGACGGGTTTGCCCAGCGAGGAGGACTGGCCCAAAGACAGCCCGATCCCGTACTCAGTCAGCTGGGGACCGAAAGGCTCCTGCAACAAGCTGCTGCAGCACGTGGGCCCAGACGAGAACGACCTCCTGTCTGTGAGCGCACCCGTGACTCTGCTTTCACCACGTTTTCACACCTGCAGTCTCTCACGCACACACACAGAGGCTGACTGACGTCTGAATGAATGAATTTGACCAATTAGATACCGAGTTCACGGCTGATAGGATTTGTACTTTGAGTGATAAATCTCAAATCAAATTTCAAGAGTGTACACGCATGCTAGCAGCTATGAGGCTGCACAGTGCAGCCCCAGCCACCAGTTTCTCTAAAGGATAATAAACCGGCGATTCTTAAAAATCCAGAAGGTCGTTTCCATCATCCGGGTTCTTTGAAGGATCTCAGAACAGCGGTAAGCGTTGTTAAACGACCTTCTGGTTAATTATCTTTTAGAGGAACCAAAGGCTGCCTCTGTGAACCTCATGTATAATGCTAAATGCTAGCATCGGTATGCTAACATGCTGATGTTTAGCAGGTATAATGTTTACAATGCATGCCATCTTGGTTAGTCTGTTAGCATGCCAA
>JBBMOE010000034.1:3327251-3425035 GCA_037975065.1 Chaetodon trifasciatus
CACCTGCCTCCTCCTCCTCCTCCTCCTCCTCCTCCTCCTCCTCCTCCTGTGCCATCGAATCCACCGTACACATCATGAGAGAGTGCGTTTGAGGGACTGCGATGGCACAAAATCCTAAACAGTGACAGATATGTTGAGAAAATCTGTAAACCTCAGAGTAAAAGTCTCTTGTTCTTGGTGGTACACTGTGTATTCCCACTAAATGTAGTACTTCTTTGTTGTTGTTGAGTGTTTCTGTTAAAGGAAGGGATTGTTGATCGGCCATTATGAGCACCTTTAAGTTGAGGAGTTGGTTTCTGTTGTTTCACCGAAGCGTTTTTCGGTTCAGACCCTGGAGGAAATGATTTGTTTTTGTTATTTTTGTGAAGGTATTTATGGTGTCATCACTGCAGCGGATGACACCTGTATTTATGTTTGTATTGACAGATTATACCAGATATTTTTCTACATGTTGCACTGTTCATTGAAGAAGCTTTTATATAAATAATTATCCCTCAAACTCGTCTCCGTCTTTGAATGCAACACTGTCGATAACATTCAGGTAGATCTGCCGACTGCTTTGTGACTGATGTTAATGTATTCTGCTGTGAACAGTTGACACATAAGCAGGCACAGGTGGATAAGCGCAGCACAGGCATGTTTTCCCTTTGCAGCTGCACAGTGTGAACAGAAGGGGGCAGTGCTGAGACAGAAGCGGCACAGGGGACCCGAGAGTCCAAACCTCAGCTGCAAGTGCTTAACAAAACGAAGCAAAAGAGGGAAAGTACGGTCAGTTTATCCAAAGCAAAGCGTTTTCCACTCACTTCCTCTGGCTGTGCAGACCGTTGTGGTTTTACGAGGTTTGTTGGACATGAGACATGAAAATGTTGAAGCAGGAAAAGACGAAAGGTAACATTTAAGAAGTCATTTTCAGATTAAATTTGTTATTCCATTTTAGTTTCAGTCATGTATTCATCTTCTAAACACAGAACATAATTATTAATCTGCATGCATTTGACTATATATGTATTTTTTACTTAGCTGGATGTTTTATTTTTGTCTTTTACGCATGAACTTAACGCAAATGAAATTATTTTAGGGGAAATCACACAATTCGCACAGCAGGTCATATTTAGCAGCCACATTTTAAATGCATATGTTCAGACACCCAGAGACCAACCAGTGCTCCAGAGCTGGAACAATAAATAGCCATCAGTTATCTGGTGTCAATTACTTTGTGCCGATTTAAATAAAGTTTTTTTAGGACTATGCACAATATAAAATTAAATATGTAAAGATCTGACACGGGGCAACGAGTTTAGGTCTTGGTCTTGTACTTTTGTGGTGCAAATCAACAAATAAATTTGCGATAAATCAAATTACCAAAACGCGGGTGCCGTGAGGTGAAGCTGGTGCTTGTGCCGCTCTTGCAACGCCGCAACAGCTCATGAGACGACAGAGCCGCGTCTCTCGGCTGCTTCCAGGACAGAACAAGGGGCGTCCCTCAGTTTGTCCGTCTATTTATACCCTCCCCCCTTAATACGGAGCGCGCTCCACAGCTGCGAGTGTGACTACATTTGGAGCGACAGCCCGCAGAGTGAAGGGCCAGTGGGGAGGGACCGCCGGTCTGAGGAAGGGCAGCGGCAGCACACATGCCCACTTCGCACGGCGCGCAGTGCATGTAAGTACACATGTGACTGTAATCTACACTAATTGTCTTTAATAACTTATTTAAAGTTGAAAATGTAACCGGGCGCCAGCTAAGAAGTCCTGAATATTTGATCGCACCTTTACGGTGACGCATCTGGTGTTCGTTTTGTCTGACCTGCGGAAGTTCGGGCTGCGCTTTGGACATGGAAGTTTAGCTATTCAGTTACTCTCTGAGCCTTGTGTGTAAAAAGTATTATGTAGTATTGTCTAAGAATGATTTAAAGGCAGTGACGGTTTGGCAGTTCAGTGTTTTCGGGTGCCAAAACAGGTTTTACGCACGAATTACGCATGAATGAAACTACAAGAATCTCTGCTTTTTAATATCTTGTGAAATTGTGTTACTCTTATTATTCGTCAACAGACTTAACTGTGTGTTTTAAAAACCTTTGAGTGTGTTATTGTTTGTATCTGGACATTAAGAAAAGGATTGTGAATCTAAAAGCTCCTCGCATCTCCATCTTTGCCCAATCCGTTGGGTTGACATTTGTTGGACATATTAATCCAAAGTATAAGTGCAATTCAGAAAAGCGCCATCAGAGCAGCTGTTAATGTGCTACACCCCGCTGGGAGCTAACAAGTGGATTATGGTGGTTGCATGAGCAGAAAGCTGTTCTTGCTCTCTGCCCTGCAGCCGCATGCTTTTAATGTGGAGATCAGGCGAAGGCGTAACAGTGACCGCAGCTGCCGATGTCAGTTTCACACATCCCTGTCTTACTTTTGGACAATGCACGGCCATGTAAACCCATCCATGCTGCTGTGGCTGCCACTTATACTCACATTCAGTGGAAGTATGAGGGGGAAGGAGCTTGCCCTTGAATTCTGGTGCTCCTTGGGGGGCTTTAGTGCAGGTAGTCCAGCCAGGACAGGTGTAATTGGTCGGAGGCTTATTCTTGGCCAACCTTTTAATCTGGTTTACTGTGCTGCTGCTGGACGCTGAGGTCCTCTTCTTATGTAACATGTCTGCACTAGAAAACTAACATTTAGCCTATGAAAATATACCAAACACAGGCCTGTAATTGTATGCTGAGAGTGAGTTTTGGAGAAATTCATCTGCTAAAATATGTAGAAGATTTGAACTTATATCCGTAGCTCAGCACTAAGTTCAATCCTCC
The DNA here is from genome assembly GCA_037975065.1 of Chaetodon trifasciatus. Taxonomy (NCBI): domain Eukaryota; kingdom Metazoa; phylum Chordata; class Actinopteri; order Chaetodontiformes; family Chaetodontidae; genus Chaetodon; species Chaetodon trifasciatus. The sequence goes on from JBBMOE010000034.1 coordinate 3,330,053, forward strand.
AGACATTTTCTTTTGAATATTACACCGATGTTGTGGTTTCCCTGTCTGAGCAGGTGGAGAGCGGGTCCTGTGTGCTCATCCGCTGCTTTATTTCAGAGCTTGTGTCAGCAAGTGTTGCTGGATTAGAAGGCCGTGATCCCTGTTGAGCCTCCACAGTATTCTCCTTTCCATTTGACAATCCTCCTGCTCGTCACATGACTTCTGCTCTTTAAACAAGTGTCAAACCTTACTCCTGTTCATGCCGGTAAAAGCATAAAGGAGCGTGGCGTCATCGAGGCCCAGGATGTTTGTGACTTGCTCCCTCCGGGTCTGGGCAGGGAGGTGAGTTCTCCTGTTCCGGTTGGCTGACTGTTCCTGTTCGAAGCACATGTCCACGTGCTTTGAGGTGCCGACACAGATACACAGAACACCGGTCCTTGAGCTTGTTGTCTCATGTCAGGGATCACTGAATGTTACAGCTGAGCTCATTAAAGCTCCCTGCGGTGTGGTCGTTCTGGCTCGTCACTCTCTTGCTGACAACGTCTGCAAATGTGGCCTTCAGTTTATGACTTTACATCTTTTTATTTGGGTTTTTCTGACAGATCACAGGCAGATCTGACCAGCAGTCGTGCAGATGTTGACATTCAGGCTCTATAATATAATATAATGTGTTTAATCTGCTTAGTCTGTTCACTCAACATGTGTTGCCAGCAGTCTTAGGGGTGCAGCCAACACGATAAAATAAACTTAGAAGTTGCATCTTTGACTTTGTGAGCCCTCCTGCCATCAGCAGCATTCAGCCCTGCAGCAGATCTCTCCGGCGCACTAAGTCCACGGCTCACGTCTCTTTGTTCTGGCTCCATTGTGCCTCCTGCATCAGGAATGCTGACATCCACAGTTTTGGGAAGCACACGGACACATATGCAAACACACATTTATGTTAGTACATATTTGTGAGCGCACATGGCCGCTCATTTGTGAACCGAGCTGATGGTTAGCTTTAAATGCAAATCGTGTCATATCGGTTCTGTTTCATATGTGCTTTACAGCCTCGGGCTTTGTCAGTGTTGTTTATTCTCTTCCAGGTCAACAGGGAATTTTTGGGATCATGTGTGAATGTTGCCTGGGAACATGATTCAAATCAATAAGAGTATTTAAATAAATTTAAAAGCATTTCCAGTCAGTTTTGGACACATACCATGGCAAGAGTCAACAGAGAAGAGAAAAACTGGCTTTGCAGCTTGTTAGATAACGTTTGAACAAGAAAACAGTGGCTCGTTCAGCTTAAGTTACATCCAGGGTTGCGGAAAAGACCAGCCAGCCTGTGGACTCAGTGCCATGGAGGCCTGGACCCAGAGCGGAGCTGAGCTGCTGAGGTGTTGAGTTTCAGTGCAAGGGGAGATTCCTGCATGGCACTGCAGGCTGGTGCAGGTCATCTTACATGGACTCAAGCAAGAGACTCAAATGAAGGATGCACTTTTAGAAAAACGGACCTTTCTAGGAAGACGTGCAGGCTGCTGAATAAGTGATGCATGTTTTTTGTTTGCTTATTCCTCTTTCAGGAGCGATGTCTCACCCACCAAGCAACATACTGCTCTGCATCCCCTGACTGGTGGACTCTCGGCAAAGAAAGTCTTTGGTTCCAATGGATTCTGAATTTTACTGGAGGAAAGTTTGGTTCCCGTGTTTTGCCTCAGCTGAAGAGTGGAGAAAGAACAACCCATCTGCTTTCTGGCCCTAAATGCTTCGCAGTTATTGGAGGAGAATCGACTGAATCCTTCTGAGGGACATGGACGCCATGGAGAACCCGGTCCTGGAGCCCAGATCAGAGCGGATCGCTCGTTATAAAGCTGAGCGGAGGCGAGAACTGGCCGAACGCTACGGCAACATGGAGGAGCTACCGACCAAGTGGGTGAGGAGGGATGGCAAAGAGGTGCACGACCCGGCGACCCAACCCCTCAGAGGGGCACTGAACTCAGATGGCCTCGGCGAGAGAGTTAACGGCAGGACGCGAGGGGTTACAAATGGATTAGAGGCCGACGTTGCACCAGAGTCCAGCTGCTTGAGAAGGTGAGTCATGTCTGAAGGATGACTCCACTGAGTGCGTAAAGTAATGCAAGAATCACAGTCTTCAACCAGAGCACATTTTTCATTTTATTCTAAACTTTCTGATGGTGATTAGTGTCTCCTTTCAGCAACATTTTTTGTGCACAGAGACATAAAATCTGTTTAAACTTCTTTTTAAACTGAGGTTTTGCAAACAGAGGTGCAGCACAGTGCAGCCATCTTTTTTCCGGAGCCTCGGTGTTGTGGGGAGCCGGTGTCTGGAGTCTATGTGCAAGATGTATGTGGGGCATTGATACATGATAATTAGTATGTAAATTATGCAGTATATGCGTACGAAGAGGTTGCTCTCTCCTGCAGAAGCATTAAACAGTCTGACCCACTTCCTTTTGTTTAGTCACTGCTGCCAAACAGCTTTCTGTTCTATTATTTATAGAGTCTCACCAGTCAAAAGAGCTTAACACTTTATATTAAGCGACACATATTCGCCATCAGCTATTTATTTATTAGCATGCATATTGGCTCTTTATAGGTCATTATAAAACACTAATGAGTTTTCCCTCAATAACCTCCTGATTACTGTTGCCATTGGTAAGTAAGGAAGTAGTTGTGCATGAGCTTAACAACCTAACCCTAACCCCCAGAGTAAGTGCTTTATAATGACTAATAAAGAGCCCATATGCTACTAATGTGCATGCTAATAAGCAGCTAGTTAATGGTGTGTGTGTGTATATCTTAATATAAAGTGTTACTGAGAGTTCAAACAGGTCTTGGTTTTATATTTGAGTACAAGAAGCTGTGAAGAGAATGAGAGTTTTTTGGCATTTAAAGCAGAAAACGTGAAACTTTCCTGAAGTTTTCAATGTAAATCCCACCGTTGAGCAATCCCAGCAGGCCATTCTGCCAGTTTTTAGACCTGGTCTGCTTCTTGCAGCGACCTTTCAGACTTTCCTTGACTGCAGCAGTTGCTCTGTGGCCTTTGTTACTAATTAAAACTGAGAGGTCTAAATCAGTGGGTCTCAGCAGGGAGTTTTAAAGCCAGTCTGATTCTTCTTATGCATTTGGTACTCTCCCGGCCTGACCCTTTTCCCGTCATGTGGTCCGGGAGCTTTTTCTCGGAGCTGGCTTTATGAAACAGACTGGCAACGTCTTTCCTCTCAGGGAAAAAAGGTGCATCGTTGCACCTTCTCGCAATCGGAGCTGCGCGCTTTTTGGCAGCTCTCGATGGAAAGGTTCAACGTTGCACTTTTGTTTCTGCGAGCGTTCCTCCCCACGTTCCCCGCTCCTGCATCCTCACCTCCTTCCCCTCGCTCCCGCCCCCTCCAGGCAGGGTTCCCAGGACTCTGCCAGCATGCTGGGTGGGGAGGGGTGCCCCGTCCCTCTTGGACCCGATGCCCCGCAGCTCCACACTCGGGTGTCGGTGGGCCATTTGAGAAGTGCCCTTCTGCAGCAGACTGGGAGCGGAGCGCGTCCAGAGAAAGCGTACGGTCACCTGCATGTGTGTGATCCACACTGTGTACCCGTGTGACAATATTTATCTTCGCCTCAACATCTTCTTCCCTTTCCTCCTCCTCCTCCTCTGTTTGTGTGGACACTAGTTGCCCCGATGCCGGGCGGGCCACATCCTCTCTGGATCTGGCCGTGAAGCCGGGCTCTGAGGGGGGCCGGCGACGCGCCCGCCGCTACCTCCCCGGCGGCTCAGGTGGCGCCCGCAAGACCAGCGAACGCTTCAGGACGCAGCCGATCACAGCCAATGAGATGGAGGAGAGCAGCGGGTAGGGGCTGTGTGCTGTAGCTCTGCAGAGGATGCACCTGGTTTGGTTTTTCCTGCAGAAGAAGCTGCTTGCAGTGATGTTTTTGCAGTGTTTGCTCACTAGTTTTAAAGTAGCCTGTGACATTTGACAGCAACATGCATAATCCTGCTTACATTTAGTCATTCTGAGCGTGCTCTTCAAGACGAGCCTTTCAAATATGCTCCTCACTAAAATGCAGAAGGCTGAGGTGTGGCAGCACCTTTACATAAATGCCCAGGGGTGGGGTAGTTTGCATGTGTTCCCCGTCCTCCATTGCCTCCACAGCGCTGCTTCACCGCGCATGCAAACATCACACAGTGTCTTGATTGTTTGAGCCGCATGCTGGAGCACAAAGACGCGTATTATAAGCTCGAAGGAGGATCTGAAAGAAGGAACACAGGAGCCGAAGATTCAGGTCCACCTCACCTGTTCATATTTCACCTGGTGACCTCACACTTTGCCTCTTTTCACTCTTCTAGGCTGTTGGACACAGAAGAAGAGGACAACTGTAAAGGTAAATCTCCACACGTTGCATCCAGCTTGCACAGTCAGGTTGTATTTTTAGGCTCACAATGCAGTGGAGCCCCCCCCCCCCCAGTCACTCTTAACATCCCCATAAAAAGATTACAAGCAAGTTTACAGATTGACTTCACACCACAAGTACAAAAACAACAAGCCGGCGTGAATCTAGTTTTTATTGCTGTTTGGACGAGCTTTTCACAAAACTGTGTCTTACTTATGTGTGAGCAGCTTTTTACTTCTGACGTAGTTTTAACTTCTTCATATACAGATTAGTAGTCTAGTGGTTCCCAATCTGAGGGTCTGGTTCCTCTAAAGGGTCACAAGATGAATCTGAGGGGTCGTGGGATCATTTATGGGTTTTTTTTTTAAAGACTTTTACTGTGAAATTTTGGATATTTTTACCTCTTCTGTGAAGTTTAGGGGGAAATTGCACACAGACATCTAAAACATGACTATGGGACACTGTTTTATGTCATCTTTAATAATGTATTACTGTATTTTATGAGGTCACAGTGTGTTTTATTTACTATGATGAATCTGGTCACTGTCAGATGGATATAGTGCTGTAAAAATACAGTATTTTCCAGCTGAGAGGAAATGGAAATACTTTTTATACTCTAAAACTGTAGTCGTACTCAGAAGAAATGACGTCCCTCAGGCAGCTTTTGTCTGTTAGTCAGTGTTTGATCACCAGCACCTGTCTGGACGCGTGAGTGTGTGTGTGCGTCACCTGCCTCGAGTGTGTGACGATCATTTTTATTTGCCAATCTTCATGTCATGATTTATGTGTGTGTTTTTTTTTGTCCGCACAGCTGATGTGAAAACAGACGACAGAGCCAAGATGAGCGTGGCGGCCAAGATGTCTTTGTTCAAAGTGAGTCTATGTTGGTCTCTGAAACCGGATCTTTATTGCTGTTCCTGACCTGTTATGAGCCGCCTGCTGCCAAGAATGATCCGAAGAATCAGTCTGTGGCTTTTCTATCTGATGTGATGTGAGACACTCAAGTGCTGTGTGAACCTCGCTCCATCCTCGCTTGTGAAGGACTGAGCCTTTCCAGGAAGCCCCTTTCATACCCAGTCATGATACTCTCACCTGTTACCAATGAGCCTCCAAACAGGTGTTTTTGGAGCATTTCACAGTCTTTTGTGGCTCCTGTCCCAACGTGTTTGAAACATGTTGCTGCTTCAGACTCAGAGTAAGCAGATATTTACAAAAATCAAGGAAGCTGATGAGAGATGCTGTAATCTGTAAAGTAACTAAAGCTGTCAGACAAATGTAGTGCAGTAAAGAGCACAGCAGTACCTCGACTTTATGCTCAAGTACAGTACTTGAAGTGCATCCCACCACTGTGAGCATCTGAATAATGAACATGCCAATGTGGCGTCCCACATGAGATTCAGATCTGCGTTATGGGCCCGTGATAAGCTGTGGAGAAACATATTGAACGGCTAAAGCGACATCGTCGTCCATTATCAGCTGCTCTGCTTACAGTCTGAGTCAGTGCTGAGCCCGCAGAACACAACCTGATCATGTCGAGGGATATGAATGGTCAAACAGGTGCTGCGTCTGGAGCCGCTCTTCAGTTTGATGCTACGGTCTGTGATTATTAACAGAGGGGCTAATTTTATACTGAGATACACGCACATTCACCACAGTTTGTCCCTGTGCAGAAGGTGATCGAGCAGCTACAGCCTGCAGTTCACCTTCTGTGTCACGGAGCGCCAGGTGAAAATATGGCAGACACTGTATTGCCATGAACAACCATAGCTGCGGCGTTATAATTAGCCTGCTGCTCTGTGGAGGCGGGCGGGGAGGTAACTGAAGCCGGCACGGCTCTGGTTACGCTGTGACCTGTTGGGCTGGCATTCTATCCCCATAGCCAAGTCGCTCCACCTTCCAGCTAGCTGCTTTATTCCCCAGCTACCCGAGCCGCCTCCCCTCCCTCCATCTGTCCATACAAATAGAACCGGAGCCATCAGGAGAGGGAGTTTTCGCTGCCATTTTCGTGGTCACCCTTATTACTTATTTAGCAGGTGGAGGCTGCTCATTGAAGCTGCTATGTGACCTGAAGGTTGGGGTCCACCTGTTGGAGAGCCACTGACCCAAATGTAAACATGTTCCCTGCCTCCTGTAGGAGCTGGAGAAGTCGGCGGCCCCCGAGGCCTCGGGCTTCCTGAAGCCTCGCTCAGGCAGCGTCTGCCATGAGCGCAGGGTGCGCCGTGGCAACGACCATCGCTTTCTGACGCAGCCAATCACCTGCGAGGAAATCGTGGCAATCAGGTGGGGAAGCCAAGTGGAAGGATACCGGGAATACATGAGTAGAAGCATATTTCATGGGCTACTTTCAGAGGCGGATTAATATACATTTGGTCCCCTAATGAGTAACTAATGAGCTTTTAATCGGACAATAATTAATTAATTTCTAGTTTTGGTCTTATATCAGCAGCCTCTATATAATATATAATTCTACATGTGTTTTATATCGCGTGCACTCTTGTTTCCCTGCAGCGCCCCCAAACAAGCTCCACCAGTGGAGTCCCAGCCTGTGCAGGCTGAGACGGCGGAGGACGGCGTGGAGGACGAGAGCTGCAAGCTGAGCATGAGTGAGAAGCTGGCGCTCTTCAACAAGCTGTCCCTGCCGGGGAAGCAGGGGGCCGGTCCCGCTGACGGGCCCCCGGAGAGGCGAAGGCAGAAGGGGGCTCGGTACCGCACCCAGCCCATCACTGTGGAGGAGGTCAGCCTGGTGAGAGGATGACACAGATTGTATTTGTATCAGGATTCATGAAATAAAGATGCTCTTAAGTCTGTGTCTCACCTTTGTCCCTGATCTCTGTTCAGCTCCAGAAAGGCCCCGTACAGCTTCCTGCCTTCTCTTTGTGTCCTCATCTGTCCGACAGACAGCAGGCCTCATCTGTCAACCTAAAACCCAGTGAGGTGCGCCTCTCCCAGCCAAGACCTGACTCCGGTCCCGAGCCCGGAGAGCCCGGTGGCCCCGCCCAGCAGGGCCTGCAGCGCCACGACTCTGAACCAGGCTTGAGAGGAATCCTGAAGAAGAGCAGCTCTGGAGGCTCGGCGTGGAGCGGGACGGAGGGCGGTTGGGCGGATGCAGCGCTCAGCCGTGAACAGAATGGCGGAGGTTGCGAAGAAGCGGAGATGCAAGGGAGGACAGAGGGCGCAGAGCGGCGGGGCATTTCAGCGCCGCCGCGGAGAGAGAGACGTCAGGCCTCAGGTGGGGAGGGAAGCTCGCTGACCGCCACTCCCTGGAGGCAGAGGCCTCGAACCCGCAGGGAAACCATCGCCTGCACGCCAATAAGAGCCTGGTCAGAGCAGGATGCTCCTCAGGAGGAGAAGCCCTGCCAGACCGAGCAGCAGGAGCAGCCGGTTTCCACTGAGGAGCACCGCTCAGATACGACAGAGAGAGCTCAGTAAGTGTCTGATGGACTCATACAGGCCTCAAAGGTAAAAACAGTTTTTCTAATATGTCCTCTGGTCTGTTTTCTACGTGATCTGTCCCAAAGTCAACATAACGAGGAGGAGACTGTGAGGACGGAGGATGAAACCACGGTGATGGGGCACGTTCAGGTCACACTGTACGACGACACCATCAGACTGCAGGACGTGACTGACACCAGCAGGAGCGAGGTAAGAGACGTCTGTGGTGTCCTCAGTGGACCAGATCACAGCTGCTGCTCTGCTGAAGCTTCACCTCTTCAGTCCTTTGAACGTGTCCCGGTTTCAGACCGTCAGCAGGGAGGGATGAAGTTGACAGGGGAGCAGTAGGGTCAACACAGCAAGGAGCATCCATCTTTGACCAGTCATACAGTCTGCAGTGGCCTATGCTGTCAATTTTTGGGTCACTGGGTCTTAAAGCAGCTTGGGTCAAATGAGAAATCAGCACAAAAAGTCACAGATTTTTGCAGCTTTTTGATCTAAATTCCTCTGGAAAAGCAGCTGACTGCACGTGGAGGTTGCCGTCCTTAAATCCAGAACGAGGAGTGGGCGGTGGTCAGAGCTAATGGTCCTGTGAAAGCAGATATAGCATCTCTTGGCAGCAGCGCCCTGGATTTAGAAGGTGCTAAATGTCTTGAGATCAGGCTGAAGTTACTGGAGAATATATCCAGACCTGTTGGTGTTAATGCACTGAGGCGAGTTCGACCGTCTCTGAACCGGATGAGGAATGTAAACAGAGCAATTATAAAGTATTTGTGTATTAATTTTAACCTTCTCCTGTTCTGTTAATGTCTATTTTAACTTCATGCGTATATACTCTTACTGTAGGAGGAGACAGAAAACCTTCATGTGAACCCTCAGTGCTGGGTAAGTCCTCAGCCTTGAAGTCCATAGATCCTTCTAAACCTCCATTATGATGACTAATTTTACAAAAGCTTTAGCCCTCCCCTCTCGTCTAATTCCTCCTCTCTCCCAGGAACCCGTCTTTGCCTCCGTCTATTCTAGCAGTACGCCCCAGTATATCATGTGTTTCAATCAGGTAACCGCATGCAGCACGAACCGCAGCTTTTTGGTTTGCAGTGTTTGCGTCCGCGCTGACGGTCGTGTCACGGCTTCAGGCGGCCGCGACTTCTGCAGACGGCGTGTGAAGTTTCACTGGCGCTAACGAGCCAGCTCTCACCTGAGGAGTGTTTCTGTGTGTGAAAATGATCCTTTTTCTGAAGTGATGCATCGCAGCTCTCACTTGCACAGTTTCCGTGTTATTTCTGTTCATGTGTGTGTTCTTGAGGTTTCTGAACTTAAATGAAATGACGTTCGCTCACAACAAACCTTCCCAATTAGACTTTTAACAACCTGTAACAATGTTGGAGAAACTAGAAACAGAAAGAGACACGTTTTAACATTTTTAGATACTGTTTCTCTTGAGGCTCTGTCGCTCAAGTGCCAGAAGGATAAATGTGAGCTGCTGAGATGACGACAACATCAACGCAGTTATTGTCATATCTATCATTAGCCATGCAAAGCAGCAGTGAGAAATAAGACTGAAAACAAAGTGTTAAAATGTTATCAACCAATAAAATGAATCTAAATATAATGTAAGTTTTCCCAGGTGTAAAAATACTGTACTTTTTGAAGAGTGTACTAAGTACATTTTGTGCTACTGTTGTTGCCTTGAAATATACTTAAGTGTACTCAAGTCATCCTTGGGTCCTGCAGAATTAGTATATTCATTTTTAATGCATTTAATGACATCTAGACAGAAGTTTTGAAAAGTATAAGTCAATCATACATTAAAAGTGGACTTCTAATGTCTTTTCTATACTTGAATTATATTTCTAATACACTGCTTTTTGACCCCAGTCCCTTTCTTCCATATCATGTCTTGTACTTGTTGTTGTCTTGCTGCCTGATTTGTTAACCTTGTGAGCCTCTGAGTGCTCGTGTTTGTTCACCCACTCACGTCCTTCTGTTTCCACTTCCCCCTCAGACAAATCTGTCCTTTGAGGCCCAAGAAGTCTCCTCTCCAACCAAGAACCAGATTCAGCCTCAGTGGAGATACAAGGTGGTGCCTTTCTCCAAATCTTTTACTGTTCTTGGTGCTTAACTCTTACATTAACGTGTCCGTTCATGTGGCTGTGCAGACGAAGGCGGTTGAGGATGAGCTCCACACGGGTGAAGCCGAGGGAACGAACTCACAGCAGGAGGACGAGCCAGAAGCCGGACGAATGGCCAAGAGGGGTGAGCTGACCTCCTCTGGTTTACCCACCCTCTCTACTCTTATGTCCTCTGACTCGTTCCCTCTGTGTTTACCCCCGTTAGATCTTGGATCTCCAGAATCAGACAGAAATGACGCCTCTAATAACAAGAAACACTCCACCAAAGCTCCAGCATGCACGTCTGAAGGTTAGAGCGGCACCAGCTCATTTAATAAAACCTTTTCTTGCTCGTTTCTCTCTAAACTGTTCGTTCTGGCAGCTCCACCGAGCTCCCCGCTCTCAGTGGCTCCACATGAGCAGGAGACGCCTGTGGATGACTCAAACACGCCTGACGGAGGTTTCTACAGAGATCAGTGTCCCTCTTCCGCCCGTGCACCGCCACCCTGCGGAGACGTCACCGCCGCAGAGAGCGAGCAGGACCTGGGCGTCCTCTGCCAGACCAACACGCCCATGTGAGCCTGGTTTTAACACAGATTGGAAGATTATTGGGTTTTCCCATCACCGCGTTGATAATAATTAACGTCTCTCAGACAAACCGTCCTATGACATATTGAAATATATATGTCGGCCATATTAGATATACGTTTAGGATATTATTCATTCATATAAATGAATCAAAGAGGGATTGATCAGCAGTTTTAAGTGATTACCTTCAGTGGAGGTCCTGCTTATTGTCTATGTGAATCAAATAGATGATTAAATGTGAAACAGTAAGTTTTTGCTGTCAGCCCTTTAAAATTCACCAAAATCCTTGTATGATAATTATCATCTACTGCTTTTTAAATCGATACAGATGTTGTTTCTGTGCAGATCCATCACTGTATGTTGTGTTAGTCGGTGTCGTGTGGGTGCTGGAACAGAAACCTCGTATGTTTGCATTCACTTGTCATCATAAAGTCGATGATATCCTCGTTGGAAAGTGAAGCCTCGGTGCGTGAAATGCAGCCCTCTGCTGGTCACTCCGACAGCTTCAGGAAACTTTGCTGAAATCATTTTCTCAGAAATAATTGATGGCACAAGATTTCAGTTCTCAGAATGAGACTATGAATATAATAATATATGATTGTGTAAAAGTCACTGGAGACGTTTTTCTGTGCTGTTTTCCTGATTATACTTTGCATACTTCTACTGAAGTAACATTTTTACTTCTGACAGAGTATTTTTACAGTGTGCAGTACTGATGCCTGTGTGAAACCATGTTGTGTGTGTGTGTGTGTGTGTGTGCACTGCAGGCTGACCTCGGCAGTAGCGGAGCACAGGCGGTCTGTGCGTCCGTCCCGCCGGACTCAGGGCTCCAGAAACCCTCTGAGGGCTCTGGCTGCCAGGGAGGACGTCAGGCAGGACTTCATGGGAGAGCGAGCGAGCGCAGCTTCAGAGGAGAGGGTCCAAGCAGAAAAGAGTGAGCGAGAACGTTTCCTCCTTTTTCACTTCCTGTCTTTATGCTGTGTGTGTTATTGAGCCTCCTTATCGTGTGTTTTTCCCCACAGAGTCCAAGAACTCCTCTGAGTCACATCTGACCACATCAGAAGCCCTCAGCTCTTCCTCAGATGTTGCCTCTCATCCTCCCTTCAGCAGCCTGATGCTCATCCACATCAAAGGTCAGAAAGGATTCGGTTTATCTCGCCAGCGTCCTCGTCATGTTCAGGTTTTTATTCTAACGAGTGCCTGTGGTGACAGGTAGGCGGCATGTCCAGGTGCGCCTGGTGGAGCCCTCAGTGCGGTCGCTGAACAGCGGAGACTGCTTCCTGCTGGTCACTCCGGAGCACTGCATCCTGTGGAGCGGAGAGTTTGCCAACGAGCAAGAGAGAGCCAAGGTACCACGAGGACGCTGACACACTGTGATGTTTTATTTTGACAGCGCCTCCTTGTTTTTGGACCCTATATAAATACTCTGAATGCACCATTTTTGGTAACAGCTGCTTTCAAAGCAAAGTAAAAGCAGTGGCGATATCGCTGAAATACCTGTTTAAGCTACAGAAATCTGATTAGCCGCAGGAATGTTTTTATCTGTGTGGTTTCAAGTATTCTGTTATTTTTTAGATATGTCTGAAACTGGCCATTTTGCTCTCCAGGCCTCTGAGCTGGCGTCATCCATCCAGAGTCAGGGGGATCTCGGCTGTCAGGCGTCCCACATCGTCCACCTGGAGGAGGGGCTGAACTGTGACGGCAGCCTGGCCGCAGACTTCTGGAGTCTTCTAGGAGGAAGGACACAATACAGAGGTTCGATCATATCTCTCAGAATAGATAGTTTTTATTGTGTTTTAGATTTTGAACATTTAGCTGATGACAACAACAAGCCAACAGAAGAATAAGATTAAAGTCTCTGCTGGTTCTGTGTCGGCTGTGCAGCATGTTTCTGTGTTCTCCCCGCAGGAGCCAGTGCAGAAGAGGAGGATGAGCTCTATGAGGGAGGGGTGGTGGAGTCCAACTGTGTGTACAGGCTGGTGGAGAACAGGCTGGTGCCTCATGAACAGGCCTGGGCCTCCATCCCCAGCGTCTCCCTGCTGGGCTCCTCTGAGGTCTCTCTGGATTCTTATGTTGCTTGTTGCTGATTTTGTGTTATTTTGAATTTGCTATGAGTCAGTTTTAGCAGCTGATCGTGTGTGTGTGTGTGTGTGTGTTCAGGCCCTGGTGTTCGATTTCGGCAGTGAGGTGTACCTGTGGCATGGACAGGATGTTTCCCTCGGCAGGAGGACTGTTGCTCTCCAGCTGACTCACCAAGTGTGGGCTGGAGCTTATGACTACAGCAACTGTCGAGTCAATCCGCTGGATCCCACGCAGTGTAACCCGGGCACACCACTGTAAGTTCACACTGCAGGCACTGAAGCTTTCAGTCCATACAAAAGCAACAGTATACCAATATTAGGACAAGTTAAAGACACACTAAAGTGCAGCTGTAAGTGTTTACTGCACATATTGAGCTTTGCTTCGCACACAGTAACAGCGAGGGATGTAATTCCACACCGCACGCAGCATTAAGTTCAGCGCGCGTGCAGCACAGGTCTGCAGGAGGTCTTCAGTGCACGCTGCAAAACCAAAGCAAATGCCTCGTAATTCCACACTACGCACGGAGACACCGCAGCATCTGGCACTGTGTCCACATGACATGCTGTAAAATCCCAGCACGCGCTCGCAAGTCCACGCTGCACGCTGACACGCTGCAGCTGGCGAAAGACGGCTGTTTGGAAATCAAACAAGTAGACAGAAGCCTCAGTGTGCTGCAGCACGCTGTGAGAGCCGACTTTAAGGTCTACTCGATGACTACAATTCACTCTGCAAACTAATGTACTACATTGCCAAAAGTATGGCTGAACAAAGTAAATGGACATCATTCCAAAACAGCATTTATTACTCTGCACTCTTCTGTGAAGGCTCTCTATGAGATTGTGGAACCTGGCTGCAAGGATTTTACAATTTAGCCACAAAGCTGCTGTGCAATAAGGTCTCAGTCCGTTTCAGTTCATGCCAAAGGTGCTGGATGGGAAAAAACATTTCTTTACGGATCCAGCTTTGTGCACAGGAGCACAAAGAAAGAAGAAACTGCTGCCACACTGATGTCTAAAAATGCATGCTGTAGTATTAAGATTACTTTTCATTGGAGTGAAGGAATCTAGACCGGGAATTAAACACAGAACCAAAGCAGACCAAAAGTAAACAGAAATTAAAGGCATGTCCACATACTTTTGGCCATATAGTGTATACAGCCATAATTTTATTCTAGAATTCACCTTAATATTTATGTACAGTACACACAAAAATACACATATAAAGAGGCATGTTAATATAATAGCATAATTAGCATATTAGCATCATTTAAGGGCATTCAATTATTAAGGTTTAAGCTACAAGAATATTTGCTGCATGTCATACTGAAAGGTGTTTCCCTGTAAAGCTTGATACTGGACTTGCATGTCAAACTGTGTCCTCAGGAGGGGAGAGGGGCGTCCCAGCTGGGCGTTGTTCGGCTGTGTCTCCGAGCACAGCGAGACGGCTCTGTTCAGAGAGAAGTTCCTGGACTGGACTGGTAGGACGGGAGTCAGGGAGGAAGCTGCTGCGGTGAACAAGGTGACGCAGGTTCATCTCACAGTTTAACGTTTACAAGTCACGCAGCAGCACACAATACCCAAAAATAATTTTAGCTCTTCTTCATGTCTTCACAGCTCGTCCCAATTCAGTCCTCCCAGTCCACGCCTCCACCATCAGACCTCCTGAGCGCCTGTGACGCCAAGGCTCTGGTGGCGGGTCAGTCTCTGGAAGAGGACGGCTTGGTCCACAACGTCCTGGCTGGGGTAGACGTACAGAGGGGGCACGGAGTCATCACGCTGGAGGGAGGAGGTCAGATGGAGCTGAGGACGGTAGCTGTGGACACCTGGCATGTCCAGGAGTTCGATGACAGTGAGATTCCCGTGGAGAGCACCGGACAGCTTCACGAAGGAGACTCCTACGTCCTCCGCTGGACGTACAGCATCAACACTGTTGGTCAGTGATGTTCATGATATAGAAGCCAAAAGAGTTAGGACGCTGTGTTAAAATAAATTAAACAGAATGTTCATTGGAAATATGTGGAACGCTCCAAAGACACCTGTACAGGTAAACAGGTTCATTGGTAACAGGTGATAGTATCATGATTTGGTATGAAAGGGACATCCTGGAGAAGCTAAATCATTCACAAGCGAGGATGCAGTGAGGTTCACCAGAATCCGGGTTTCTGACACATGACCTCTGCTGTAGATAAGATGAACAGCGCTGATGAGAGCAGCGGAGGCGCCGTGGAAAAGGAAAACACGGCGTTGTTCCTGTGGAGAGGCCGTCACTCCAGCGTCAGTGGACGCGACACCGCTGCTTTCCTCTCTATTGGGATGAACGACCATGAAGAGTCACAGGTATGACCTTCTGAACAGATGCTCACATACATGACTACAACCTAAAGAGCACTGTCAGAACAGAGCAGCATTGTTGTGGTTGTTATTTGCAGCCTTTGTGTTTGTTGTGTTGTTTGTGAAGGTGGTGGTCCCTCAGGGGAAGGAGCCCCCCTGTTTCCTGCAGCTTTTCCAGGGAGGCCTGGTCATCCACAAGGGGAAGCGCGAGGAGGCCACTAATGCAGGTCATTTAAGGGGACATTTTTGCCCTCTTGTGTCTGTCTTCCTTGTTTTGTGTGTGAGACGTTTTCTTGTCTTTTTGAGCAGAGTGGCGTTTGTTCTGTGTGCGAGGAGAGCTCCCAGAGGAGGGCTCTCTGTTAGAAGTGGACTGCTGCTGTGCAGGTCTGAGGTCCAGGGGCTCTGTCATTCTCCTCAACAGCCAGCAGGGGGTGCTGTATCTCTGGACTGGCTGTAAAGCTCAGACCAGCTCCAGAGAGGTCAGCAGGAGGGCAGTGGAGCGTCTCACTCAAATGTAAGTCGGATACACCGGGTGGGCTTTCAGAGGACAAGAGGGATGTTTTTAAAATCATTTTCTGGCTTGTCAATCATATGTGTCCATCAGGTGTCCACCGGAGCTGGGTCTCAGTCACACCAGCCCTGTGAAGGTCCAGGTTGTGGAGGAAGGTTCAGAGCCTGCAGACTTCTGGACAGCACTGGGACCAATGGACAGGAAGGCTTATGACTGCATGCTGCAAGGTGGGACGCAACACTTTTCTCCACGTTTCTCTCAGCCCTTAAAATCAAAGTAAAAAAAAAAACCTTGTCTGTCTTCAATCAGACCCAGGAAAGTATAACTTCACACCTCGCCTCTTCCACCTGAGCGCCGCCTCCGGGAGTTTCCAGGCCAAAGAGCTGCAGAGTCCAACGCGGCTGCCCGGGCTGTTGATGGCGATGCCGTTCGTCCAGGAGAGTCTGTACTCTGCACCACAGCCGGGTGAGAGCACCCTCAACACATCTCACACAACACACCAAAATCTACGGCACTGCAGCTCATCTGCAGATGCAGCTTAAAAGAAGATTTTTTTTTTCAGATGCTGGAATTAAATATCAGTGTGAACTAATTCCACTTTATTGTCTCCTGTATCTGTCTTGTCTGTCCTCCAGCCTTGTTCCTGCTTGACAACCGTCTGGAGGTCTATCTGTGGCAGAGGGGTCAGCCTGAGCAGACCGAGAGCTCGGCTTCGGCCTGGAGCCGCTGGCACAACGAGAGGAGGTGTGCCATGCAGACGGCGCTGCAGTACTGCAAAGGTAGGAGGAAGCTTCTAGACGGGAACGACTCAGAAATGAGGAGCGGCTGTGCTGAAATACAATGTGATGATTTTTTTCCCCAGAGATGAACCCCAGACGTCCGCCGCAGGCCTACCTCATCTATGAGGGGTTAGAACCTCTCACCTTCACTAACGTGTTCCCCCGCTGGGAGAGGAGCCCGGGGCCCCACACACAGGTACAAGCACCATGCAGTTATATGATCATCTATGTTATCATGCAGAAACGAGGACACATGCTGTGTAGTGTTGTGGGGGTGACGTGCAGGAAGATTCACGGCTTCACAGAGATGGTTATACTGACAATTGCAGTCCAGTCGGCCTTTGTCGGAGCTTCGGCTGCAGCCATTTGCTTGTGATTGCTTTCGTGCTGGCAGCCAAAAGTATTTTAAAGATGTATTCATCCAGAGTCATGAGTTTGTCTGCATATATATATTTATCTGGATTTTGACTGGATATAATGTGACAAAAAAGCAATTTCTAGTCCAACCGTTTTCATGATTTCTTCAGCAATCTTTTGCCAATATGAAATAAATTAAAGGGCAAAAAATAGTCAATCTTTTTCCCACCACACCGCCTCCAGCATTCATCCTGTCCCAGACAACCCCTTTGAAAGAGTCACAAAGTATTATATTCTTCCAGCAGAACTCTGTCCAGGACTTCGAGTTGGGAGTCTGCGCTCGGCTTTCCCAAACTGACTGTCAGTATTTTCTTGATCTTCCAAAACTTCAAAACTTTAAAATTCACCTGTGTCACAAAAATCCAACAAATATTCAATTCATTGAGACCCAGTCCAGACAGAAACTCTTGTGCTGCTAAATTCAGCTGGAGCTGCAGAGAAATCGTGCCTCCAAGAGGAACCAGGTTGATAACAGATTCCATTAATTAGAAGAGATTAATATTTCTTAATTATTTGGCATGAGCATCAGTTATTTAATTAATGAGCGGCAATGGGGGGATTTAATTGTGAAGTAATGAGGTACTTTGCCCCTGACTGCCTGTCCTGAAGCAAATCTACCACTCACACACCTCATATTTCTTATTTTCTCATCCAATTATTAATCCACTCTGTTGCTGGCAGTCACAGCCACATCTGTTTCTTGGGTGTGTTTGATGTGGGTGTCAGGGCGACGCGGGGCGGGTGAAGCTGACCTTGGTGCAGGACGCCCTGGCCCAGCTCATGAAGACCCAGTACCCTCTGGAGGAGCTGCTGCGGAGCCCCTTACCTGAGGGTGTGGACCCCCAGCACCTGGAAGTCTACCTGTCTGATCAAGACTTCCAGGTAACCAGCTGGAGCAGCATGCAGTAATGCGTTCCAACCAGCAGGCTGCAGCGTTTGCCATATTTTGCAGATAAAAATGGACGCTTTATAATCTGGTGATAAATCCTGAGGTTCCCGGTTCGATCCCGGGGTCAGGCGGGGGCCTTTCTGTGTGAAGTTTGCATGTTCTTCCCGTGCATGCGTGGGTTCTCTCCGGGCACTCCGGCTTCCTCCCACAGACCAAAAACATGCTCATTAGGTTAATTGGTGACTCTAAATTGCCCCTAGGTGTGAATGTGAGAGTGAATGCTTGTGTGTGTGTTGCCCTGCAGTCGGCTGGCGACCGGCTCAGGGTGTACCCTGCCTCTCGCCCGTTGACAGCTGGGATAGGCTCCAGCCCCCCCAACCCCGAAAGGGATACAAGGGGTATAGAAGAAGAAGATAAATCCTGAGAGAAGTTTAACATTTAGATTACGTGAATTGGTTTTTACGTTGTTTCCTCCATTAATAAATCACTACAATTGTGTTTCAGACTATTTTGGAAATGAAGAGAGATGAGTACGCCTCTCTGCCGAGCTGGAAGCAAATCGATCTGAAGAAAAGCAAAGGGCTGCTTTGCTAGACGGCGAAGACAGCTGGAGGCTGACCGACGCCCCTGCAGCAGGGATTTCCTCCTCCACCGAGAAGGGAGGACGGCAGGGGGACATTTGCACCGCGCTGCTGCACAAAGGACTGCTCACAACGTACTAAAAACAGGAAAGAAACTCACCTTTATTTATGTCAAATTAGTATGAGTGTGTGGACTTTTTATCAGACATGGATTTCTCCGTAGCTACTGTTCAGAGCAAAGACAAAACACATTTTCCTATGAAACTTCATTTTATCTGTACAAATCAGTGAAAGATAAAAAAGGAGAAGGTGTGTGGGAGTGAGGGAAGGACATCAGTAACAAACTGTGGGTTATGGATGAGAAAACAAAGGAGTGCTTACAAAAAAAGATCAATGCTAATAAACAATGTAAACGAGAAAAAAAATAAAAGGCTAACCACTTTCTAAATGTTTCCTCCTCGATCGATGCGTGAAAACATCTCTGCACGCTCAGAGCTACAATTACAGCTGAAGTTTGATTGAACAGATCTAAAAAAAAACTGCTGCTTTTCTTCCTGATTGTCACCAAAATCTTAAAACAAGTGTGTTTGACTCCACAACCTATGATGTGTAGTTCACAGCCGTGTGTCATACGATGTACTGGTGTGTTCACTGGTCTGCCAGCTAAAGGTTTTTGCCCTGTGTATTGAAGCCCATGTGTTCATTGTGGCTGTGGGTAAGGCCTTATTATTCACTATTAGCTATGCATGGAAGAGCAGACAGACAAGCTCCAAAAACATCCCTCTGGCCCAAAACAGCACGTCAATTCGGCTTCACCTCAATCAACACACTGTTCAAAACATCCTCACAACACGGCAGCACATACAGACAGACTGATCAGTGTGAAAGTGCAATATATCTGATGGAGCAGTAACCTAACAGCTAATGGTGAGGAGCTTAAAATGTTTGGGTCTACCTTCATATTTCTGTGATATCCTTCTTCCTGGCCACGTGGAGATACAAACAGCTTGAATGTGATAGTGTAGTTCAGCTTTTTTAAACATTTTGTTTACAGAAATGTCTCGCGCTGACTTCGTCCAGGGGGCAAACAACACGTCTACAGCCATGCTAGCTGCTAAATGCTAACATCAGCATGCTAACATCACATCACAGTGACAATGCTAATATGCTGATGAACAGCAGGAGAAATGTTTAGCATCTTAGCTTTGTGTGTTAGCATGCTAGCACATGCTAATCAGCACAAGACAGGGTACAGGCTGATTGTCGTTAGATAAACCAAAGTATCGGACAAATGAAACCTTGCTGATGAAAGTAAAAGTAATAATGATTCATCCTGTGAGGTGTGTGAATGTCTGTGCCGAATTCCATGACAATCTAATATGAGAGTTGAGGGGATCACCAAAGTCATTAGGATTCATCTTCTGGGAACCATGAATGTCCAGAGTTTTGCGCCAATCCATCCTGGAGATGCTGAGATGTTTCAGCGTGGACTGACAAAGACGTGCTGCTAGCATGGTATCAGCTTCTCCAGTGATGACAGCCTCGACTTATCAAAATGCAACTAACTGGAAAACCTTTTACTCTGCCGCTGATGTGGCTCAAACTACCGCCGCTGGTCTCTGGAAGCTCACAGTGATTTCTAAGAGTATCTGAGGGATGTTCCAGAAGTCACGCTGACCCCACAGATTGGAAATAAGTCAGGTTGTTCTTCCATTGGTCCCCTGAATTGGAGCCCCTTTGGGTTCACTGGCTAACTGGGTGTTATTTTCCCCTGAATGGATTAGCTGACTAAGCCTCCATGTGACTGTGCGGTGCCGGTGAGATTGGATTTAGGCCCACCGCTGGGTGATGTCGCACTCAAGAAGAAATTTCCAAAGGCCTTTCACTTGCAGGCAGCTTACACCTTAAATACTCTAAAAGATCTACTGCAGGGTTACGCTCAAAAAACCACCTGTGTCTAAATGTGTGACATCTACTTTTCAGCTGTTGCACTTTTTGGTGCAGATATAATAGAGAAGCGAAAATTAAAATCCTTTTTTTAATGTCAAATGAGGGACGGAGCGCTGCATCCACCGCTCAGAGGTGTCCTTACTCGTCAGGACTGGGTGATGAGTTTGGGAAGTGTGCCTTTTCAATACCGCCTGGCAGAATATGTGCCTGTTAAGCATCAACCGAGTGCAGAATTTAAAAAAAAAAAAGGCAGCTGGAGGATAAAATGGACGTATTTTCATGTCCTGCTGCTGCTGTTTGTGTGAGTATCTGCTCTAAATGGCCTGTTCTCTCTGTGCGTCAGCTCCAGGCATGCTTCGTTCCGGTTCTGAAGCCAGAGCCGCCTCGCGCAAAACCACCATGTGATCTTCGGCCGCGTGGAGCGACTGGTCGATCCAGTCCATACTGCCGGACATGTGACAGGCGTTGCGGGTGACCAGCACCAGGTGGCTGACGGAAAGCAGCAGAGCAGTGGCCCTAAGGAGGAAGAGGAGGACAAATCGATTTTTTTTTAACCAGCTTTTCTTTTTTTTGGCTGCTGCCGGATGAAAAGCGCTTATTTCTAAAATTAAGCAAAAACAGGCTTAGAGGGAGTTTGTTGGGCTCGACGGGCAATGAAATAACACAGCACATAAAGGATTGCGCAGAATTTAATCTGATTTAAATGCTGACAAACACAAATTTTGAGTTATGTTTTCCTGGTAGCATCAATTTGCTGTGACACTTCAGCCTTTGAATTAGTGTCTCCATCCCTCTCTGTACATCAGCTGTTATTACATTACGGAAAATGGAGGCGAGTCGTCGCTCCTCTCCACATCACATTAATAGCTCTTTGCATGAATCTATCAAACTCACTCAAATAAAGGCCATTCAAAATGAGGGGACAACAAATGTGATCACCTGGCGTCCAGGAGGATCGGATCCAGAGGAGGGTACATGGATCTGACCACGTCGTCCACCCTGCAGGACGGACAGTGAGGACGTGAGGAGACAGGTTAGCCATCGTGTGTTAATGCTGAGTTGTGGTGAGAGGAGCTCTGTGCGTTACCTCGGGCTGATGCGTTTGGCCACGGTGATGATGTCGCTCAGGCTGGCTGGTGCTTTGACCTTTGCCCCTGAACCCATTGTCATGGCAACCAGCTTTTCGGTCAAAGTGTGGCAGATCTGCATGTGGAAGAATCGTGTCATTTGATCAGAGAACAAAAATATGGACTAAAAACAGACTTAAGGATCAGTTACCTTTAGGATAGAGATGCAGTGAGAGACGAGTCCACTGTGGGAGGAAAATTCACAGAATTAGATTCAATCGATGACACGAAGAACGTCTTAAACTCTCATGTGATGCCACCAGTGAGACGTACGAGGCGTCCTCTATCCAGTCCTCATTCTCCAAGATGGCCTCAATGTGAGGGTTGGTGATGACCACATCGTCCAGCTCCAGCTCCGACGGCTCACTCTGGGTCTCCATGGCTCCAATCAGATCCACTGTGGGTCTGTAAAACAGATCAGGGAAAGGAGAGGAAGCACGGCCGGATTGCCAACCAGACCTCCAGGGGCCCGGAAAATCAGAGTTTGATTATATTGAAATTGGCTTTGGTGAAGTGATTCATTTGCACCAGTTTCAGTGGTTGTAGTGGAGGTGACGTGTTGTCTGCTGTACTTATGGTGAATTTGGAGGTACATGCTCAATGAACACTGGGTCAGAGGCCGGGGAGTTTCCTGGGTTCCCCTTAAAGGTTAATCCAGGCCTGAGAGGACGGGACCTTAAGTGACAAATTCTCCACTTCAGAGCAGTAACTTATACCGGATATCTTCAGGTTGTGCTGATCAATATTTACGCTAATTGACGACCTTTTATTTCACTACTTGGAACTGATTGAACATGTAGTAACTAATCCAAGTGTAAAGGGCTTCAGTAGGGTGAAAAGGCAGTGGAAAAACAGCAAACAGATGTTAACTGTCGAGTAAATCAAGTACAGCTGAGGTTAAAAAGCACAGAAATGAAGTGACCCTGAGGTTCAGGGCTTAAGACACCAATCAGGACCTTTGTTGCAGCTCCTGCCCTCGTTACTTGGCGTCTCTTTGCTATTGCTAATCAATAAAGGCGCAAAAATAATTTTAAAAAGTACAAAAGCGCATAAAGGCGGAATACTGTAACGCTAACCCTATTCATGCAGCACATAGGCCGTGCAGAGACACCTGTAGCACAGGTAACAGGTGAACTAAGACCCAAAGAAACCTGCACTTATGATCCATTTTAAAAGCTTAAAGGTGTGAGACTGAAGCAGCATAAAACAGATTTACAGACGTTTGCACTGATTCACTGACTTGGAGTCGAAGTGGTGCAGCAAGTCGTGAGGGTGGCAGTAGCGGTGTCTGCACACCACCACCAGGGCAATGAAGGAGGCCAGGAAAATGGTGGCCAACACCCCAATGGCCACAATCACCACTGTCTCCATGGCGACTCCGGCTCCCACGGCGGCTGCAGGCAGCAACTCGTCTTCGAGAGGAAAGAGTCCAATCAGGGTCGGCTGATTGTCCGAGCTCGATTATGGACGGGCGCTCATCTGTCGAGGGGAGAACGGTGCTTTCAGTCAGATTGGGTGAAATCAGTCTGGGCAAGAGCGACATTATCGCCACACTTGAGGACATTTCTGCAAGAAATTCCCATTTTTGCTGAAACACAGTGCACCTCTGGCCAACGGAGAACACAATCAGCAGTGTTTTGTCTGTTTCTAAATGTGGCACACCCACAGCGCGCACACAAAACTGATCTTTATCTGAGTACATAAGGAGCTGCAGTGCACTTTGTTTGCACTTCATACAGCGTAATACAGAGAATACCTGCTATACAGAGACGTTTTGCCGAACTGGTTCAACCACAACCGTCGACAAACACGACATTAATTCTATCAAGTGGGCACAAAGTCGACAGCTTCAACAACTGGGTGAAGATTTCCTGTTTGGATTCACTTTGATTAGCAGCTCCAGCGATTTACACACATCTAAACCTCAGCAAAGAAATCTCTCAAGAGCTTCGACCGCTTACCTTCTGATGAAGTATTGTTGGATTATCTGCAGTTTAATTTAGGTAACATGTTCCCACATTTAGCGTCTCTCTGGAGTGTAAAGTATACCTGCCCTTCTGCCCGGTCTGGTCACTCATTAACCCGTCCTGCCCCACCTGATCGCTGGCGTGGATGTGTGTGAACTCTCTGGATGAAAGCTGTCAGACAGCTCTTCAGGACACGATCATTGATTTGTAATTAGGCGTGACATTTGTAAAGCAGAGCCACAGTTCTGTCCGTTACAAGCACAAGTGACCACAAGGCAGCTGAACTTTCAACATTACAACAGTGCAAACCTGCATTTTTGCCTGGATGATTATGTGAGATTCAGCCATGGAATGCTGTAATTCCTTAATCAGATTAATCGGAGTTGCACTCGCCGTATCATACAGAGCTTTCTCCTGTCTCTGACTCCTTTTCTCCTCACAGACTCGTGTATCTGAAAAGCCTGAAAAGCCATTTACTAAAGTGAAACACATAGAGAAGGTACACAGGGTATTTTAGGGCAAAGAAAAACTGCTTTCTATCACTAAAAACACTTCTCCCACATTCCTCAGTGCCATCTGTGATGATTAAGAGCAACAGCGCAGCTATCTAAAGACGTATTCCTCTCCATCAATATTGCTCTTTGGCATTTAAACACAACTTTAGAAAATACTGAAATTGCTTTTAGAGATGACCAATGTTTCCCCTAAAGACGATTTGACTGCAGACGGAGAACAAACTGGTAGTCTTTGTTGTGTACTTAAGTACAGCTTTGAGGTACTTGTACTGAGTGTGTTCATTTGACAGCTTATGTAACATTTCATACCAAGATTTTACATGCAAAACATGTGATTTGTTTCAAAGAAAATGCACGTGTATATGCATTTACATGCATAAAGGTGTAGCTTAAATAGAACATAAAAACATCTATGGTGACGCTGCAGCTCAGAGTTTACATGAGAAACCTTTTGCACCATCAATTGCTGTAGAAAAGACTTGTCAACAGTATCTAAAGTAGTGAAAATTGATTATTTAGGTTAATTTAGCTGATAATAGTAGTGGTACTTAGTAGTGTTAGTACTTTTACTGAAGAAAATATCTGAATACTTCTTCAACATCACTGGGAATACTGTAGATAATAGCTTCTGAAAAAGGATAAAACACAACAAAACAAGTGAAAAAAGTCAAAATGACACTACAGTAATCCCTTCTGTTGATAGCGGGCTTTACATTTCCACCATAGCTGTCTCATTGTGTGTGGGAGACCCCACTAGACCCCCCATTAAAGGGGAGTTTGAGTCTCAATTTGAGGACCATGGACAACATTAGAAATTCTTGTTCTGTCTGAATTGATGAGCCGAACAAAAGAAAACACACAGTGAAAATCTTCTATTTCACCACGAGCATCGTTTTCCCTCATTTGATGCAGAGCAACACACACAGGCGCGCGCGCTCGCAGGAACACACATAACAGTAAAGTTTAACATCACAGTCATGAAATATTTCAGTTTTGCTAAAGTCTGCGAAACATTTCTAAAGTTACCTTTAAACTCGCGACATTTTCCACTAGAACGAGAAGAGAACGAACAACTGATTTCCAGTTACTCACCTAAACATTTTGTCCTTTTAGTCCTTTAACGAGTCAAAATAGTTTTCTCTCCGCCACCAGGCGCGCGGAGACGGCACCGACATCTCCAAATCTGCGGCGCGAACGCGCACGGAAGCAGCCCTCGAGCTCCGTGAGCGGCCGCGCTGAAGGTGTCGGTGAGTGACCGATGATCCGACTTTATCTTCCTTGCAGCGCGCGCCCCGCAGCTCTGCCCTCGCGTGGGCAGTTCCGGCCCACGCGCGTCTACTGGGTGCTGTAAAGCGCGCGCTCGCTCGCTGTGTGGAAAAGCCACAGGCTGTCAGACACGGGTCGGCGCAGCTGACGCTAGGTGGCGCACGTTACCCGCTGAAATGCGGTCTTCTGGCCACATAGGAGAGGAGGTGAGGTCAAATCTGTCCGTATTGAATGTTCCTGTCGAGTATTTCACATTTAATCTGATGTACGCTGATGCTAAATTAGCAGAATAGTGCTAATGCTAATGCTAAATGTGCTATTTGTGAGCCATCATGATAAACGTTGCCACTCGTTTTAAATGTGCACAATTAAACAACTTTAACATCTCTGTGTCAGGTTATGGCAGATATTTGGGCTCGTTAAATCAAGAAAAGCACAGGTGTCACTAATAGTTAATTAATTAATACGTGACCGCTGCGTTGCGTTCAAGTGTCCCACCAGCAAACATGTCGGGTTCTAACTGAAATGCAGCCATAACTAGTGTAAATGATCGACCTGTGTTTCTACTGTGACATGTCCAAAAAGTCAGTTTTCAGTGCTCCAGTTTGAGCCATTAAGTTATGTTCAAAAACACAACCTGTTGTCAAAATCACCGTAAAAACATACATAGTTTTAGCCTTAAAATGCTAACTTTTTATAGCTAATTTCTGTGGATATGGAGTCTCAAAGTTCGTTCTCGACCTTTGGAAACAGCAGTTGAGAAGCTCAGGCTCTTGTTTAACTGTTCTAAAAGATGTACTGAATGGACCTTGAGGTAAGATATTCCTTTACTTTCAGTACTTCTTCAACAATATGGATTGTTAATGCAGTAGCTAACAAAGCAGCACTTCACAGACAAGAGGGATAAATATAAAAAGAAGTGAATGTGATTTGGTTGGCATGCAAGTGGTGATTCATTATATCCTGTCAGCCTGGTGTTAAAACCATGTTCCTTTAACTTCGCAGAGCTTTGAGCTCTCAGTCCACAGATGGATGAGCCGCTGAGAGCCACTTCCCTTCACAAACATGCAGGATAATTTACAGAATACGGCTTTAAAGAGGTATGACTGGCTTTTTCACCCTGCACACACTGTGTCAACTCACTGAACATTAAAGCATGTCGGAGTGTAAATCTGCACCATCCTCTTTGTTGTAATCCACCTCTGTTGCACCGCAGTTTGGTGCTTTTTCTCATACATTAATGCCCTACATCCACTATTCCCTGCGTGCTCCACTTTGCAGGAGCATATCCATACCACCAGTGGAGATAATTACCCCCTCTTCAACTGAACCCAGAATCCAGCATAAAAGCAGTGTACCTCAGCACAGAGACGGCGAAAGCTGGTTAATTTTTGAGCAATCCTGTCAATCACAGCGATGCATCATTAGGTGTGTCTGTGCAGCGCTCTGGTACAGACGCATGTCTTTGAAGTTTTACTCTGCACAGGCGTGGAAGAGCAGACTGGGCTTAGTTTAAAAATATGTGCCTATTCAACGACATCAGTTTGGATTGAGAACAGAAATACAGATTTTCACTTAAACACCTTTTCATCTCAACATCATGAGCACCATGATAATTAGATAATAAATAACATTCACTCTTAGATAGTTATCTTTCCTCTTTTTGTAACTGCA
Organism: Chaetodon trifasciatus; assembly: GCA_037975065.1. NCBI lineage: Eukaryota > Metazoa > Chordata > Actinopteri > Chaetodontiformes > Chaetodontidae > Chaetodon > Chaetodon trifasciatus. The sequence goes on from JBBMOE010000034.1 coordinate 3,356,631, forward strand.
GTGCTCCAACATCTACACCTTAAAGGAAACTTTACTGAGTCTCCTCTACTGGTCACCTTTGTAGCTCTTACTCTTCATCATCAGCCCACAAGCTTTGCAGTGGTGCCAGCTAACAAGTAGGTGAGTGTTATCCAGAAGCAGTATTGAGCAGCGGCAGAGCTAATCAGCTGGTAACAGCCGATTCTCCCTGAGAGCAAACCTGCCGAGCTGTAATTGAACTATTAACTGTCCTTGATGCTGCCGAGGTGGCTGTCAGGACTCCGGGAGCTGCACAAGAGTGTCTAACGCAGAGTTTGCAGAAAAAACAGTTATCCTTAGTGGACGGGTTGAGTATTCAATGATTTTCCTTCAAAATATCAGCTTGTTATTCTTTCTTTGCAGATGAAAATAATGCCTTAATCTTGAAAGCTTTTAGATGCACAAAGTGTTTAGTTATAGGAGAGCAGAAGTGGACTGACACACAGGAAGTGATGCATTTTACACTTCTGGCAGCAGCAATTGTTTTTTTGTTTGGGTTTTTTTGGGGGGGGTTATTTTATAGTGCAGCTGGACAGACAGGAAAGGGGGAGAGAGTGGGGATGACAAAGGGCTGCTGGGAAAGAAACATCAAAACAATACATGTTAAGGACTGAAGCTGTCACTAAAACACTGTATGCACAGGATATAACCAACAGAGAGGCATATTACAGAAATAAATACAAATACGTGGGGCTGTTGATTGCTATTAGCACTTCCTGTTATCATAAATATTAATCAAGACAGAAAATTTAATAAATCAATCGCAAGAAGATTTTTGCGCCATCCAAGAAAAGCCTTTTTGTGGTTGTGCTATAGCTTCTTCTTCACCTCTTTTCTTTGTGTAAGGTGATATCAGTCTGAAGATGTCACAGATCAGAGAAATTAATTGGTAGATTGATCAATAATAGACATAGTTGCGGTCATAGTTGCAAGCATGAAATTTGTGTGCAAACTCTTCAAGAATCACCACATCCGGTCGCCTCACCAGTGATACGTCGCAGTGTTAAACTTTTATTTGTAATGAGGAAGAAGCGGTTTCCTCGTCAGTTGGAAATAAGCTCGGAGTTTTCTGAAAGTGCCTCTTGAATCATTGATGTTTCCCCATCAAGCAGATGAATACTGCAGGTTTACAGATGCAGCCATCACTCTGCCATCAGCATGTTGGCGAGTTTGCCCACCGTCCATGATTAGAGCCAATGGATTGAATCGTAGCAGAAATCTTCTCCACAACTTGTGATGGACAAACTGGTTCACCAGCTGCTGAGTGCTGCAGTCGACAGGAGGTAGTAAATGATGCATGGTTTCCCTACAACCTCTTTATTTCATTTCTCATTATCCCTTCTCACAGCTTGTGGGATTCATGACGAAGGACACGGGCTGACTTAGTCCATGTGTCTCTGGTTTTCTTCTTATACACTGAACACGCCTGCTCATTTCTCAGGTTTGATGATTTTGGAGGCTCATCTCTGCTGCTTTGGACTGTCTGCCTTTAACTGGTCAGTGTGGGAAGATGTGGGTTCTTTGCAGCCCATGTGGCCTGTCATGACATCTGTGGTCTTGTGCAGCTCTGCAGGCTCCAGGGTAAGACCATTAAGTGTGTGAAAGAGGGGGCCTTTCTTTAACAGATTGCTGAGGGTGGCCTTGGAGAAACGGTGGATCTGGAGCAGCACTCTGAAGATTTATCTATCGCTCTCGGTGTCTTAATCAGAAACAGTGGGAAACAGTCTTCACTGTCAGTGCTTGACAACAGTCTTTGTGTTGGATGCCCGTTGTTGACAGAGATGCAGGCGTCTCACTTTTATTCCCCTCAGCCTCCCTGGCAGGTGTGGTCGTTTAAGCGGAAAATCAATCAACTTTGGCAATTTCTTGCTGTGTTGTTTCACATTATTTCCACGGCTAGGATTCTGATTAAATTCGATGCCTTCATAAAAAGCTATATATTAAAGCAATGTTTTCAGGCCGCAGATGTAATCAAGTTTTTTCCTATCTTTTCTTACCTTGATTTGACTCTCCCTCATATTTTCCTGCATTAGTTAAGGCCGTACTTCTGAAAAGTGAGAACATGTTTGAAAATGAAGATGAAGAAAGTGTTGCCATCTCCTCCAACAATACACTGGAAAATATTACCGGCCAGTCTGCAGGGAGAAGTTGTTGTTGAAGCCCATATACCCCCTATTGTATTCTCTATGCCCATTTTACGTGTTTTGCGGGGGTGGAAATGCTTCCCAGATTAAAAAAAAAAAAAAAAAGATGTTTTGTTTTCTCTGTTTTATCAGCGCTTTGAAGCTGGAGGCAAACCATGACAACACCATCTGTATCAGAAACACAGGAGAAGCACAGAGAGAGAGAAATGTTGTCAGAAATGTTGGTAAAGAGGCTTTAGTCCAAAAGAAGGGAGCTAGTTATCATCGCCATGGCCTGAAGTGGTCAGACAGTGGTTTGATTGCGGCTTGTCGCAGAGATCGAATTACCTGTCGTGCATATGAAGCGTCACCTGTTCGCTTTGTGTTTTCCATGCACAGCTTTACACCTTTGGGTTTGTCATATGTGGTTTTTCTGCAGCTGCATTAAGATGAATGAGCACACGAGGCTGGAAACAAACATCAGCACGGCTGCCACAGATGGCTGCGCTACTATCAATCAATTTCTTAATAATGTAAAATGATTCAAGTGTCGTGTGGGCTGAGAGGTGTAAGCAGTAAGTGGGATGCGCTTGCTTAAGTTGGCCAGACAAATCCAGCTCCATTGTTGTATTTGCAACTGGTTTATTCTTTTAAACTAAAAGCACTGTGACTGATTTTTAAGCTAATATTGTCATCAATTCAGCTGACTTGAATTGGAGGTTCTGGGTCTTACCCTCACTCATGAACTATGGCTCAAGTCAAGTCACATTTATTTATAAAGCCCAATATCACAAATCACAAATATGCCTCAAGGGGCTTTACAATCTGTTCAGCATCAACACTCTCAAAAAATCTCTTTAACAGGGGAAAAATGGAAGAAATGTCAGGAAGAGCAGCGGGATCTGGATTATTTGTTCATTAGCGTTTTTTATTAGGAAAAATCAGTTGAACTCTGACATATTTAAATCACCCCCATCATCATATGTGGTGAAAATAACTCCCTTTAAGCACAATTTGAATTTTATCAGGCTAAATATAAATTTCCTCATATCCTTCCATGTAAAAATCTTCATTTTTTTCCATAGGCTACAGGCTAGCCTATGTGATTTCTTTCACTGTTGATAAAGTGTCTGATGAAGCGTGTACTGAAACTGAAAGCCATAGCCTGCCTAGCCACCATCGCATCAAACAGCACATGAGCGACATAGATCAAATGTGGCCAACCAGGCAAACCTTAGCAGGTACTGTTCTTTGGATAGGCTGCCTATCAAGTGCTTTAAGCTCAGTATCTTCCAGGACACGTGGTCAGGCACCATCCGTCTTCCACGATGGATACACATGCAGCAGATGCCGTGTGCACAGAATAGACCAACATAAAATTACAATCAGGATGACAAAATAACAGATTGTCAACATGTCCAGCAGCAGAAAAATGAGCACAGCTTCTTTGCATTAAGAGCCATTGAAGGTGGTCTAGGCATCTGATCAGGGAGCCTTCTTGACCTCCTTCTGTGGATTTATTCTAGGCCTGTCCAACTGGGAGGAGACTCTGGGACGGACCCAGAGCCGACCGGAGGGGTTATGCATGTATTATGTATGGGCAGGGAACATCTCAGGGTCATCCACAAAGAGCTGGAGCATGTGGCTCAGCCGGCTGCCACTGTGACCTGGATCCAGATAGGCATCAGAAATAGCAGAAGTTGATGGACGGATTATACCATTATTATGGTATAATCTATTTTCATGGTATAATCAGCTAATTAGATACTTGACTGTACCCTATAAATGCTCATATTGAATAAAATTTGGTATAATTCCCCTTAAAAGTATGTGTTCTAATCCCAAAAGTGCCTTCCAAGTTCCCCAACATGCCACAGTGAGTCCAGCTATATTTGTTATAATCCCCATATTTGGCTGAGCACCCACATTTTGTCAGTTTTCATAATCCCCCAAATTTGTTAAGGAGCTACACATGGACCAAACTCCCCAAAGGTTGTCCCAGCTGACGTTCTGGGTTTTGCCACTCTAAGAAAATAAGGACCTTCAAATGGTTAAATTATGCCGAAAATGGTAGCTTGGGGGTCCACAGGGGGAGTTGTGATCCTGTTGTTTCCACAAGGGATTTGCAGCCTTTGATAGAAAATGAATGAGAGGCAGCCGTTCTGCCTCACTCAACACATTTAGTCTGGGTGTACCCCGAGACTGTTTGCCACTAAAAGGATTGGGGAATAGAAGCGAAGACGAAGAGGAAGACTGCTGTTTCAATCTGACGATCCATCCAATGACAGTCTTTGTGTGTTCTATTTCCTAGAGAAAACAATGCATTATAAAGCATCCCCTGGGTGCAGAGGGGGGGTGGAGACACTGATGCCTGATATCTGATGGCCATGGTTGAAAGGGTCTCTCATACGGAGAACATGAATAGATTCAATAGTCTGTTCATTGTGAGCTTCCTGTGTGTGGCAACAATACAGCAAGCAGAACTGTTTTGTAAGATAATATCTTCAAGAACGTTTGAGCTCATGGCGCAAAGTATGACGAAGACTGAATCATCGGCGTGTTTCAGAAATGGATGCGGCTGCATAGATCAGCTAATGAATACACTTTGACACCCGCTGTACATGCAGAATATTTCCACTCCTAAGTGCCACTTAGGATATCATTTGCTTTTAATGACCCTGTTTTATAAGACCCGCGCTGCTCACAAGGTTCTCCGGCCTTTCAACTTTTTTAAAAGCCAATTTTCCGTGAAGAGCGACTTCAAAATCTCTTGACTTTCAGAATGAGGCTCAGAAAAAGTCCAAACGCAAAACGAGAGTTTTTCTGAATGTTCCCAGCTTTTACCCCAGGGATCTCCAATCCCTGTGGCTCCAAAGGCTTACATGGCTTCCTATTTTATAAGCAGCTGAGTTGGAATTGCGGGAAGCTCCCTGCAACTGAGAGCGATACAATGGGGCTGGTTGGGGTGGGCTCAGATAAAGGGTGGTGGACTCAGTGGAGTATAGGATGTAGAAATGTCCTTGAGAATCAAAGAATCCAGCAGGCTTTTAGCCAAACGGCTCCGCTTCTTTATTTTTTCTCGTCCCGGTCTCTTCAGAGAGAAATCCCTTTCTTGGCAGGCAAACAGAGAAAAATGGCAAACATTTTTTTGTGTCGTCGCCTTTGCTGCAGATTACAGGATGGTGCAAACGAGTATGTGTGCTAGTATTTGTGTATAATGTGTACCGTTCATTTAGCAATACAATCATCTGAGTCGATCTTTAAAACAAGATCTCACACATGGTCCCAATATGTAAAATTAAGCCTGTCATCTCCTATATGATCATTGCTTACCGATCAAATCTTTAGAAATTGAGCATACCCAACCTGACGATAGCTTATATCTAATTATCTTCTTCCATTCTTGTCACATATTCCCGGTTAAATTTGAGTAAACCTTTTCTACATGTCTATGCTTTGAATATGGTTTAATTTTGATGAAAAGATCAGTAATGCCACTTAAAAACAAACTACACAGCTGCTGATGGGGTATGCTTGGGCCTCATTTCCTAAACAGAAGTGTAGTGGATTTATATTTTATTCCTGCATTTGATCCCACATGATGCTATGAAGGTAATCTTTGGGAGCATAAATGCATTGAAGCACCTGTGTGATTACAGTCCTCTGCTCTCCAGTGGAAGAATAAGCTTTAAAGCTGCATCACCTGAATACCTGAGCAAGCTGAAAACACAACATTGACACACTATCACCTTACAGTTCCCTAATTACCAGCTAAGTGTCTGTTTGACGCTGAGTAGGAAGCGTAGAGTAGGTTTTTAGAGATTTTTCCCTGTAAACAGCTTCCTGTCTGGACTGAAAATGACGCCATGAGAGCAGAGTGAACCACAACAGTAAAGATTTGAGTTGTACAGCTAACAATGAGCTGAAACTTTAAAGCTGAAGGGAGGCTGCAGGTTCAGGTGTTGAAGTTCACGTTGGTGTTTCCATCTATTGTCTGGCAAAAATTTCCATTACCTGGTTTGAAGCGAGTAAACTAGGTTACGTAAAGTGTAGTTTCATCAGAAGTTGGCGGTATAAGCTACGTTATGCATGGCTGTAATGAATAGAGTAGAAGAAGAAGGATGTTGAAAATGAGGGTTATGAAGACGAGGGGTGTCATGGGAATATCCAGCAAGCCTGCGACAGCAGAAACGGCCTCGTCTTCTTCTTCATTGAGTTTTGAAGCAGAAACAGCTGATCAGTCATGTGAGTTATCTTTGCTATGTCAGAACTTATTTGGCGGCAGTGTTTCCGTCTCCCATTTAGTGCGTTAACACTTAACTTTTTAGAAAAAGGTGAAAACCACCTCGAGCGAGCGTGAAACCTTTTCGTGAAATTGACATTTTGCTGTTTCCATCAAGTTTTTTTTGAATGCGATAAATCAAAATACACACAAAAAAAACACCTTGATGGAAACACAGCTGTTGTCAAACTGTTTTCATATTGTCATTTGATACATTTTTATTATAAAAATGTACATTGTAGCCGCTTTAAGGTGATTTCAGACGTGTTTAGTTGCAGCTAATCACAAAAAGCTGACTTCACATGAGCATGCATGCAGGCAGAAGTTTTTATTTCAGCAAAAAAAAAAATCAGCAAATCATGATTCCCTGGTACATTTTGCATGTTTCAACTCCTGGCATGACAAATGTAAGAGGCATTTCTCTTTCCCTTCTAACTGTATTTCTCCATCCACTGATCATCGCTGATGACGCTGCTTCTACTTTGCATTCCTCCCAACATTTCTAACTTAATGTAATTGAATCAAATTTGACTGAAGGGATTACTCCGCTCTCGATTTCTTATCACGGCGCCGTAGAGCTGAGAAATTGCTTCCTCCTTAGATTCTTTGCCTAATCTTGAAGCAATTTCTTGCTTCCCAAAAGCCGAAGGGAGAGTGAGAAGATGTGAGAGGGCCGACCATTTTATCTTTGTCGCAGGTAAATTGATAGATCCGGTGGCGCTGTGAGGTTACTCATACAGCAGCACACAAATGGCTGAAATAGACTGAATTAACACAGAGACTTAACCTGAACTTTTAAGAGATCTCCAGACTGGAGTTTTAATAGCACAGATATTTCTTGAGGGCAGAGTGGAGAGTAATAATAACCACGATTTTTCAGACAGAGTAGTAAAGCCTTGTGAAAGGTCAAGGGTCAAGGAGGGAAAACTAAGTGGAAAAACAGTTGTATGTTAATGTAGATTCATTTTCTAATGAATGTTGGTTTATTAAAATCACAACTATTATGAAGAAACAAACATCCAAGCACCATCATCAGATGTTAAAAGGGGCCGTCACATGACCTGAGATGTAAAAGTCACATGCCTGCTGAAATGTCACTGAGCACTTATAATAAGAAGAGTTGAGCAGGGCAGTGGGCTTCTTTAGCAGTGCTTATCAGAGGGTTGAACAGCTTTGCCCCCCCATATTAAAGCAACAATGCTCTCTGTTGCAGCTAATTAGCTCTGTTCTGTCCTCACATGGCACTTCACATTCAACTCCACATAACCCAAGGCTCGATATTTGCGGTAAGGTAAAGTAGCTCAAGCGCCTGCTGACATTTTGGGAAGTCATATGTGATACAAGACTAAAACAAGTCGTAGTGTTTATGTTGATTTACCTCAAACTACACTTAATTCGTGCTTCACGAGCGGTTTTGTCTGTGTAAATGTTTGAATAAGTCAAACTACGGTCTGCCATCTGTGGAGGGAGAAAAGGAAATGCTGATAATGTGTCGACGTGTGTCCTGGTGGCTCAGTTGGCACCGAGTACCCAAACTGGCCTGGAGCCTTTGTCGCATGGCAACCCCCCCCACCCACTGTATCTTTCTACCATCGTTGGCCAAATCTGTGTGTGTGTGTGTGTTCCCGTGTGGTGTTACATTGTCATATGATAGTGCTGGTGGACAGTTCAGTCAGCTGTGTGTGTGATGAGGATTAATGCTCACAGTGACCTCAAGTGGTTTGTAAAATGATTCAAATCGATGATGGTCCATGACCACGGCGGTGATGCTCTGACTGACTGGTCATCAGACATCCTAATCAGCCGTGTGGGGTCAGTCAGTGCTGCGTAGAGGACACGCTGCCATGATAAACACTCCCCAATCTCTTTAATCAGATTCTATTACCGGACAGACCTGCCTTCATATTTTGTGGCTCCGCTCTCGGTCGCCTGCTCAACGCCATCGCGAAGCTTTGGTAGCGAAATGCCGCTTGACAAGACGCCCGGGTGGAAGCAATGTGTGTACCAAAACCTCGCTCCACAGCGCTGATGAAATCCACTCTGTGGTCTATTGATCTGGCCTGCCGTTTGATTGATGCCGTCTTTAAAAATTCATTAGTTTGAGGCATGGGGGAGCTGCAGGGCGGCAGGAGCTCCTGTAGGGCACATTCGTCTATGTTTACAGAACCAGCAGCATTCAGTCAGCAGCCAGAAAGGAGGCCTGACGGGGGACACCCAGGTCCCAATGAGTCACGCTGTCACTATGGACCAGATACACAAAAACACGCAGTCCCACAAGGTGAAAGAAGAAGCTAATATTCTGCTCGTTCTTATGGACTTACCTATCTGTGTGCGGTTATTATTGATCGCCTGGTGTGAAGCGGCTCTTCCCCTTCTGTGGGCTTATAGCCGGCTGCTTGTGTGCAGGCTATAACAAGGCCTCTCGCTCTGCACACATCCTTCATCTTAACAAATGTAACGTACATACACTTCATTTAGAGGCTGTGGTTGTTCTGTTATCTCCCTGAGTGCTGGGCCATAAATCAGCTGCAGGGGGGTTTTGCTGTTAACAATATATTGCGGTCAAAATGTCAGTGTTTGTATTTCACGGTTTTTATACATTAGAATAGGATCTTTTCAAAAAGGCGAAACAGCTTTAACAGCTTTTATTTGGAGACTCTGGTGTTTGCTGCCTGAGTAGTTTAACGCACTGCTTTTTCCTCTTAAGAGATTAGTTAATTGGAAAACAGAAGGAAGCGCCTTTTAAACGGAAGGATTGCCCTTTTCATTGCTTGTCTACAGCTGTTACTTTGATTTACAAACCAGAATTAAGACATACCAAGCCAAAACTTTTAGTGTTTAAGTCATAATTATCAGATTAAATTCAAAACTTTGACTCCTTTTGAATCAAAGTATTGTTCAAGTGCAATATCTAAAGAATTGGTAGAACGTACCACTATAAATGAAGCACTGTGGTGCTACACAGATGGCCCGGCCTCCAGAACATATCCTCCAGACGTGAGGGAACATGCTTGTTTGGACGCCAGCAAAAATCACATCATCATTTTTAGATTTTTTTCAGTGAGAAAGAAATGAAAAAAGTACCAGTCTACTAAAACTGTGACTCATACAGTGTGTCAAAAATATTCACTAAATCATTCAGCCTAAAATAGTGCTCCAAAATGTAGTAACAGCTATGAGACAAGTCAATATTTTGATATACCGTGAGCATTTTTATATTTCTAATTATGAACATTTCGTCATTTGTTTTTCATTCTTGGCACAAATGGGCTTCCATACAAGTCACCATTTCTACTCATCTTCTTCTTCATGCATGCTTTTTTTTTTTAGGAATGATGTTTTTCCACTTTCTTCTCTACAAAACTCAAATTCTCATCTTCGAAGCTCTCTGACCAGCTACTACAGGGGATTCACCCAAATCAGTGTATCCCCGTGTGTGTGTGTGTGTCAGTGTGTGTAGCAGTGGTGACTCAGCAAATGAAGAGTTAATCACCTGAAGAACATCACATGCTGTGGGAAATACCACGACTTGAAAAGCAGGGTCATTAAGACATGCCAATTAGAGCTCGCTGTTGATTATAGCTGTGTTTTCCAGTTAGTGCTGACTGGAAGCAGGTCCTGTCACTGCTTAATGGTGAACAATGGGTCAGCAGGATACAGGGCTGTTGTAGCGATGACAAGTGAGGCGAGGAGGGTGAATGAGCCTAAACAGCTGTGAGGAAGAAGGAAATGAATGGCAACGGAGAGAATAAGCAGGAGCGAGAAGGAGAATGGGAAGGGAAAGGTTTTTGTCAGCCTGATCATCCTGCTGCTGTAATTGTACTTGTAGCGAGTATCACATTGAAGCCCTACACCCACTCAGCTACTGCTACAGACAAATGCCCACAACGCTCTCACTTCCACATGAAAGCAGAGACTGAACAGAAGGCGATCCCCGCAGTCTGCGCTCGCAGCTCCCCCGCAGTGGATTCTGGGTCAGGTTGTATTCACCAGCCGAGCAGAGGGAAAGCCTCGGCTGCCAGGACATCAAACACCACAGAGCTGCCGGCTTTTTGAAGCAGGGAAATGAGAATTTGCCTCTGCCGGAGCTTGCATCACCCGTGCTCCTCGCCCACTCCGACGATGGAGTGGGGGAAAAGTTCAGACACACCGGTCCACTCGGGCTTTGTCAGAACAGACCGGAGCCCACGCTTTGTTCTCCATTTGTGCGTGGATGCACGAGTGATAGACTTACACCTCGGAGGATGTGCAGTTCATTTCTTTTTACGTTGCACTGCTGACATACTATACTGCAGCACGTGTGCTTGTTTAAGTGATGAATATGGCCGCGTGTGCGTACATTAGGTGTGAGAAGCCGCCCTGGGCTCACATCATCGCAATCCTTCTGACTCAGTTGAATAAAACAGCACCTCTGGCTTCAACATGTTACACAAGAGGCTTGTGTGAGAACACAGGACAGTAATGACTTCTCTCCTCTGCATATAGAAACATGCATATCATGCTCCCAAAGGCAACGCAGGCGGCCTCAGGGGGAATGAATTGGTATGGAGTAAACGTATGAATACGGATTAGCTGTTTGTGAAGGGCCAGGATCCGTGGCCATGCTGTCTCAGTTGGAATAATGAGATCTGAGAACGACTCCAGTCTCAACCATAATCTAACTTTATACTGCTGTGGGCCCTGATTCATTTTCCTGTGACTGTTATTAGATATACGACTGGACATTTGCAGGCTTTACACGAACAGTAATAGTCGTAGCTGCTTCCTGTCATATCTTCTTCAAGCCCTTCGCTACTCTTTTGAGTACTGTCATGATGCACTGTGTGAAAACACATTTTCACAGGTGGAAGAACAACTCAGATCGTTTACTTAACATTCAACTTGATGTTTTACTTGACTTACTACTTACACTGTTAAAGTTGTAATTACCAAAACGAAGAAATTTCTTTTTCTGCAGTGAAAGCGCCCTCATCCAGTGTTCACCAAAGGGGATGCTGCTGGTAGTTCAGTGGGGGGCAGACGTCTTAAATTGCTCCCAGTACATAACCAGCACTGTGTTAGCTTAGAGTTTGTAAGACACCACAGAGGCTTTGGGAGAAACCTCCATGCAGAGGCTCAATGCTTAAACGCCTTTTTGTGCTTTGACAAGTAGAAAAAAAAACCCACAATACAGTAGCTGCAGGGATGCTATGCAGAGACGTCACAGCTCAGTTCATACCCCAGTTTAGGAGTCACGGTTCAGTGCGAGTTCGGCAGGAAAAAACCCAAATACGCGAATCCTCTTACTGAGGACAGGCTGTTTTCATTATGAAAATGAGGAACATTTCTGTATTACACTGTACTCAACAGGCACGTCCCAAAAGGCGAAAGGTCACTGCAGGCTATGAAGCTGAAAAGCATCTCTTATGCTATGAAAATGCAGAATAATAAAATCGAAAACTTGTGCTTTAAGTGTCTCAGCTAGTTCCACCATCGCACCCAAACTTGTACGCATTGCACTGAATTAAGCAGTAAAATTAGCATGTTCACTGCGTTTCCCACAACATTGACACACCATCCTTGTCTTTACTCAGCAGGTCGTCCAGCACCCGTGTTTCATTTGCGCTCACCAATCAATGAGCTTGTTGCGCCGACCTCGGCACATGATGCTAAAGGCTTTCGGTTTAAAGCTTCCAGACAGTCATACTTGTGAACTTACGTGCATCAATCTACATACAGTCAAGTCGGAGTGCACGATCGTACCGTGACGGTTCAGGATGCTTACACAAACTGTTGTACAGCTGCAGAATCATGGTTTTGTCTTGAGTACAATACCACAATGTAGAAATACTCTGCTCAAGGTTATACGTCTCTGAAACTGAACCTTCACTCTGTCTCTAGTTGTACGTAACCAGTGACGCAGAAGCATGTGAGCCATGTAAAAAAGATACTCAGACAAGGACAGAGGTTTAATTTCGCTTATTGATTCCCAGAGAAGCTGAAGAAGGCTGGAGCACAAGGACGATTAGTTCACAGGAGCCTCAGATCTTTGTTGTAAAGAACAGAATAAAATGACTTAAATGGCTGTCTGTGGTTGTCCAGCGTTTATATCCAGTCTTTATTCATATACATATATATGTGTCTGTGCTTCTACTGGATATTTAGTAGGATTGTTCTAACAGTGTCTTTTCTGCAAACTTACCTTTTATCTCCTAAACAAATGCACTGAAGTCTCGAGAGCTTGGACTGTTGATTATTCTCTAAAAGCTGAGAACATAGACACTAACATTAATGATGCTTCTCCTCCAGATCCTCAGGTCATCCACGCTAGCTCTTTGCTTAACTAGTAGACGTTAATCAATATCTAAAGGAGGTAGAAACCTTTTGATAATAAAGGTAGAGAAGCTATTGAGGTCTTTTACTTAAGTAACAGTAGCAGAACTACAGTATATTGCGAGTAAACGTCCTCCATTTGTGAGTAAATGTGTGCAAGGATTAGCAGCTACAGTAAAAATGGCTTCATTCAGAGTTATATTTATCATATATTCTTGCTTTTATTGACTCTGATACACTTGCGTGAGCAGCATTTTCATGTTTTCGTGATAGACGGGACGGGTGCCTGTTACAGTGATATGACGCCGTCCTTCGCCACAGCGCGTTCTGTTTCTTCCAGGTGAAAAAAGTGGGATGCATTATTGATTTTCTTTTTTTTAAATTTGACAAATCTCAAAACTTCAACCAAGACAGCGGTTTGATTTTCCTCACCGCAGTGCCATGTCAACAAAACACTGCTTACATAACAAAAACAAAAGGAAAGAAAACACTTCGCGCTTCGCAAAGTTTAGAATATCTGCATCCGTACGCGAGTCCGCGTGTGTTGTTTTTGTTTTCGCACCGATGTGGTTAGACGTCCGCTGCGGCTGCGAATATCAAACCCCAGAAGCGCGGCTCAGACAGTGGTGGGTGGGCTGCAGGAGAGACGTACCCTGATAAATCAAATCTGTTCTGGAGACGTGAGCCCGATGGCTGAACTGAAGCATGACCAAGAGGGCAGGGAAGAAGAGCTGATAAGAGGAGAGAAGAGAGGCAGAAAATTGAGACTTAGACTCCCAGCTCTTCCTCGTCTTCCTCTTCTCTCTCTGTCTCTTTGTGTTCTTTTGCCTCTCTCCAGACAGGAAGCTACCTTTTTAAGGTGTACACATGGGTAAATTCATCTCTTTATGGCAGCCGAGGTGAACAGATGGAGCATCACAGGAGGTTACATAACTGCTGCTCTAATATTGACAATCACCCAAATGTTATGAGTGGAGAGAGGAACTCTGGGAGTGTGTTTTTCGTCCTTTTCAGCACATAATCAGAGTCAAATATAGACGTGGTGTGAACTGTATGTGATTCAGAATATATGCATTAAACACCTCGCCAAGTCATTCACAGCGGAGACACTTTCTGGTTCAATCTAACACCTGTCCAGTGATGCTTACCAGCGTTTCCGAAGATGCCACCAGGGGCTCAGGTGTCTTGGGATGTCGAGGTTCTCCGTTGCCTTTGTTGCTGCTGTGGATGTGGGAGTGGTTGGTGTTTAAAGCTATGGCTTAATTACCACACTGCAGGGCTCCCTGGGCCAGAACGCCTCAATTACCAGAATTACCCGCCTGTGGTGTCACATTAATTTTGAAGCAAACACTTGTCACCGTAAAAGATCATTTTTAAAAAAATTATCTTTTTGAAAGATAAAGAGAGTGAGAGGGAGGGTGTGGATGCGAGAGAGGGCCACGTGCCCGAGGCTTTTGCAAACCCATGAGAGTTAAATGTGCCTGAACTCTCTAATGGTGCCGCCGTGCATCGAATTTCCAATCAGGCTGCCTGTCGCTGCTAACAGGTGCTTCCTCTGTGCTTATTGCTTTATTTTATCACTTTTATAAATTTTGTGCCGGGACAATGCACGCTGATCCACGTCTCTGTGGATGTGCCAGTGTTATTCATGCGGACAGTTTTCAAATGTTGACACTTAGCCAGATGTTAAATCACCCATTGAAATAACAACACAGCAGATATAATGTAAAATCAGCATTAGGAAAGACGCACACAGCTCATCTAACAACACAGTTAGCTATCCATGAATAAAAAGAGCTGCGTGCCAGCTGTTCATATGTGCTATCAAACCTTTTCTAAAACATTCAGTGACTCTTTGCCTTTGTCTTTGAGTTTGCTGTTACACTCTAAGCTTCTCATGTTTACGCATTAACCTTGGACCTCTGCATTGTTTTCATGCTAATATGGCTTCAGGGCAGAAGGTTGATGTGAGCTATGATTGCCTGGCAAGTTGTCAGAAAACAGCTTAGACTGCTATGTGCACCTCATTATGCATGGTGGGCAGACTGTGCGTTCAACTTTGGGTCATTTCGGTGAAAATGGTGTCAGGTTGATTTTCCAAACAGCCGGCACACAGCTCTTTTTTATTTAGGGGAAAGCTAACGGTGTTGTTGAATTGGAGCTAGTTTTGGTTTCTGTGCACACAAATGAAATGTCTCTCATACACATGCATTAACATTTAAAGCACTTGATATATATATGTTTATGTGTATGTTTTCTCCATACTTGACTGACTGTTCGGTTAATAAGTTGTTTCAACTCTTCAAGCAGCACATAGTCGAATTTATGCAGCACAAGCAAGTGTGAGAAAGACAAAGGACACAGTCTGACAAACAGCCGAGCAATTGAGAACAGACAAGACAAGCCTGCAGTGACGAGGCGCGGTGACAAGTCTTGTAAACTTTCATGATTTTATACAAAAGAACTTGTGTGTTCCACGTCTGTGAAGCTCCTTCTGTAAATGCTGTGTAGCCAGAAATCAGGGTATGCAGCCATGGAGGCAGGAAAGATGTTCAGTGTAAGATGGAGTGTGTCGTATTCTTTATGTTGGCTGTGCAGCGCTGTTGTTTGTGCTGTGTGCTCAGCCGTGATAATTAAAAGACTCCCTCCCCTCGTCCCCCCAGAGTGCCCACTGTTTCCTACGCAAGAGAAAGAACAACTTCTCTGCATTGCCCAACATCCAGAGTCAGACGTGGAGGAGATGCAAGAGTGCAAAATCCTGCTGCAAAGAAGTAAAATCCACTTTAATTAAAAAGTGAGTTATTATTATTATTATTATTATTATTATTATACACCCACGTCTGCAGCAGGGGCGCTCCTCTGGTCACTGAGTTTGTGGTAATTTCAGCTCACAAATGCGATTATCTTCAAAATCTATTGTCATGAATTGGAAACTCGTGACCGGAAAGCATGACCCGAAGCAACTTCTCAACAAGCTTTCATTAAACTGCTCACGTTGAAGTCTACTTATTTATTATTATGAAGCATTTCTAGCATAATTTAAATTTTAGGAGACTCTCCGTCCTTCGAATTCAGATAAAGTTACAGCTGACAGGCTTGTTTTGGACTTATCTCGGAGAAAAAGTGAATATTTGAGTTCTCCACAGCTTATTGGAAAAAAAAATGAAACAGGTTTGAAAGGTTGTTCCCACTCAGATGCACCACTTATTATCCATCTGTTGCAGTTGCGTAAATACAGTCTGAAGATGGATATTTTTGTTATGTTAGAAGTTTTGGGACACAGACAGATACTGTAAGTCTAGAAACCACTTCCTGTTTGGTTCATTTAAACAGGTTAAACTGATCAATATCAACTAGACATTGACAAGTTTTAACTTTCTGTTATAGATTAGCTGAATTAGAATAACAGAAGGTTTTTCCTCTTCATCTTTCACCTTCTCTTCATCAATGAAAAAGTCTAAAATGGCCGTGAACAGATTGAAGAGATGATATTTTAAGAACAAGCACGCTGTGTCCTAACGTTTCGAAAGGGAACACGGGGTTGCAGGATGCGATCCAGGATGTTGTTTCTCTTGTGTATTCAGCTTGACTGTAACTGATGTCCTTGTCTATTTTCCACATCTGGGGCCTCGACTGGGGCTGACTCCAAATCGGAATTCATTTATTCATCCTTCCTGGAAACGCAGATGATATTGGACGAAACCCGACCTTGTGCCACAACCGAGTGGAAGCTGAATATTATTTACCATACAGGAATCACGCCTGTTACTGTGAGCTCCCTCATACAATGCAATGAATTAGGTGACCATATGGCGTGCATTCAGTAAATCTATTCCCTGTTATGGAAATGTGGTCAGTGCTCATTTAAGTGTCTTTGGGGAAATAACAGCAGAATTCATATTAATCTGAGCAGAAACGAACAAATAAGAGATTGAGGTTGTTCCTGACTGACTGTAAGACAGTGAAGGTGACAGTAAGTGGCAGAAAGGCAGGCGAGGAAAAAACGTCAGGCTGCAGGAATCCCTTAGAGGGGGGGGGGTGCTAATCCGGACGTTTATCTCAACGCAGCTTAAACCCATCTGATGTCATTTGCATGAACACACTTTCTCATGTCACCTATCAGACCTCTGACAGCTCCGCACACATGTCGACTGCAGTTTACATCTGCTGCTCAAACACATGTACAAACACATGCCTTGTCATTACATCAAAAACGCATCCCGGTGTCGTCTGTTTTCCACTTATCCGCCTCTCAAAGTCTCACAGCTCGAGCACTCGTTCTTTTTCGGACTAAGCAGGATGAGAAACATTTGAGGCAAACAGCTGCATGTCTGAGTCAGTGGTTAAATTGTGGTTTGTACATTTAGTTTAATGTCAAATGATGTTGAGTTTAGTTTGAGTCTCAGCCGTATCTCATGGTCTTCCTCAGTGGAAGGAGCTTGTAGCTGAATGTGTTTCCATCCAAATGTTTCACGAATTTTAGCTGAATTTCAAGAAAATCGACCAAAGAAAATGCAAATTAACGATTGTTTCCTTATTCAAGAGTTGGTTCACAGAGATGAGCAGTAGGTGGCGCCAATTCTCCAGTCAGAAGACTTTTATGCCGATGCAGAGGAAAACAATGGCATGATTAAAGGAGCGTAGGTGAGAAAAAATGCAGAAAACATGATGAAAATTTCTGTTTGTTTAATGTATTCATGTGAGGAAGGTTTCAGCAGCTCTGTGTGAAGCGTTTTAACCTGAAACCTCTTCTTCTTCTCTCGGAGAGGAAACGTCCAGTCAGTCCTGAGTTAAATGTTCTTTAAAAAAAAAAAGGTGTTTTCATCTCCCATTAAGTGCTTTAACTCCTTTTCGAAATTTGCCGTTTCCATCAACCATTTCTAACGCAATACTTAAAAATGCACATTAACGGACACCTGGTTAAAAACCTGTGACATCCGACGCTGACGGCCATCGTTGGTCTTCTTCCTCTTCCTTCCGCCTCACCTCCACCAACTGATCGGTGAAATAGTGTGAAATCAATGACTGGACTGTTTATTGGCGTGCACCAATTGGTTCACATGTAGGCCTCGTTCAAAGTATGGCTGAAAACTGACAATCTGCCGGCTGGGAGCAAAACCAGTTCACCCATTACAAACTGTTTCTGTGTTTTATGTATTCTCTGCAGGTCTCGGGGGTGGCCGACATGGAGAGGCAAACACGCATATTGATGTGTACGAAGTGATTTTTTTCATAATGATTTTTCTGGTTTAATCTTCCCAAAGCAATCAATATGCACCAGCGACCATCGCTTTTTTTATATTATTGCAATTTGTCTTCACAACATGCATCCACACCTACTTAATAGAGAAACACATAATGCGGCTCTCATTCCCACAGTGATTTGAACTTTTCACGGTGACTCATGCTCGCCACAGTAATGAGCCAGACGCCACATAAGCAGGAAGAGAAAAGTGCGCCGGCCTCTCAGCCGTCCTCTGGCTCGTCCACAGTCTGCTCAGCACGGATATTTCAGCCCTCCAACTCAATGCTTTTGTCGGTGGGGGCTAACTGTTTGTGACACACTCGCCTGAAGATGCATACCAGCAGTCATTTTAGATGCCAGGACATGAGAAAATTGTTTAAGCACATACCGCTGTGCTGTTCCTTTAATCTGCATCATTTCTGCCCTTCTCACGTTCTGTAGAGCTCCGCGGGTCAGCGGCGATGTCTCTCGGTAAGAGCGTGCATCAAAAACAGCTTGTTGATGTTGTAATGCACGGTTGAGAGGAGGCCCGCGGGAGAGCAGTGTTTCCTCTCTGAGTTTTGGATGAGAGCCTGCATGACAGGGTCGCTGTGTCTTGATGTCCATAGGTGGCAGAGTTAGAGAGGTAATAAAACGTGGATCAGAACTACCTCCCCCCTCGGAGGGATGAGCGATCTGATTTCGCCGCGGCTTTTTCCTGGAAGATCCATCTCTCCACAGGAGCATCCAGGCGAGAGACCAGAGACTCAGGTGCACGGCAGCCAGTGAAGCAGAGAGCAGCTCTGCCTGTGTGTCACTTTGACAGCATTTCTCTCTTTCTGCCTGTGTTTTTGACTGCATGTGTGGCTGCTTGTGTGTCTTTTTGAGACGTTTTTCCTCAAACTGTATTGTTTACAGCAGAGCGAAGCTGCTTTAAACGCTGCAGACAACAGCACCTGCACCATTTCCTGTCAGCCAGAAGTGTGTTTTTGTGGCTGCGTGCGCTGTATGCTGCTCACACATGTTCAGTTTGGCACTGCGTAGTTCACTTGTGAGGAAACTGTCCCTGTGTGTCGGATGGCTCTTCAGGGGATTGCTGCTCTGACAGGGGGTTTCTCGTGCAAGCTGAGCCCAGAGACTCATGGGATATGGGGAGTTTTTTTGAAATCTCCCAAGGGTTCATCACATGAAGTTGACTGAGGACAGATCCTAATGTAGAGGGTCATGGATGGAATAAGAAGCAAGGTTCCCAGTATACAGTATCTGTAAGTGTCTACAGTATAGCCTCTGTCTACACCTGGCCTTCACATGTGCCATTGGTGATCCAACCACAAGTGGAAAGCGCTATTCCGATCACTGAAACCACTTGCCGAGGTGGGCTTGGGCACGTCTGACCACACATCTTTTGTAGTGTAAATGCGTCCTGATGCATCGCGGCGAGGCAGTAACAGGAACGTTCCTCATCAATGCAGGTCGCGGTGATTGTTCGTAGTTGGAGTACAAGTTTCTTTTTGTCTTGTCTTGCATTCGATTTACGAGTTACCCGTACATATGTTTTAGTTCTTGGAACATTTTTGCTTTCTTAGCTAGCTGTTAGCCTGTGTGACACAAATCTGGCAACACCTATCAGTCTGTGCAGCCATGCAGACGGTTTTGGTCTGATTTCTGTCGTGCCCTCAATGCAGTGAAGGTGAATGAGGAACTATTTCTTCAGCAAAAGGGTTAGTTTGAGTGAGGACTGTACTCGGGGAGGACTGTAGGTTGTTCAGAAGAGCGATGGGCTCCAATAACCAGATCCAAAATACTGAGTGCTAACGAATCTGTTATTAAACCTTTCATCTCTCCTCACTCTTTTCTATCAGCACAGATCAATAGAAAACATATAGGCGTCTCATTTCTTCGTCTCACTGTTGCTGGTTAAAATATCAAACATCACCGGCAGCAGATTCAATCAGCTGCAGCCAATTAAGGTCACAACACTGTACGGCCACCCGTGGACTGAGTGTTTCTGTGGTTCCACAAGAACTGTGTTGTCTGTTCTTGAGCAGATCACCTCACAGCAGCTTAGCCCCCCAGTTAAAGTCTTTTATTAATGTCAGTTTGATAGCTCTGTGTCAGGATCTTCAGTATTTGGTGTACGTCAGTGTCGATGGACAGAAGGCTACAGCTCTTGATTTATGTGGGGTTAGAAGTTAGGGGTCAGGGTGGATGAATTTGACAAAAATCTATCAAACCTCATCCCTAATTTGGAGAAACCAGAACGTTGTTTCAGGGAAAGCATGAGATGTCTGAATTTTTCAAATGCCAAAGGGTATGCAGATGCAGCCAGAAGCATCTTCCTGGCTTTTCCACTGGAGATACTTGAGAAAACATTTCGGGGCGGACTGAACCTTTTTTGTGCTGAGAGTGAGGAAAAGATATTGACGGCTTCTTTTGTCATCACACACGAGTCCTGCAGGACATCAACAGCCACTGAAGAAGTATTGTGGAGTTTGGTGGATGAGTAAAAATGTGTGTGCTGTGCAGCTGTGCGCCCCCTGGCTGTGCGGGCGATTAAAGGTTATCATTACATCGCTGGCTCAATCGTTCCTTTGTGGCTCATAGTTTTATGACTGCTTAAAGCTTTGCTCCAAATCAAATTCTCAGATCTGTGCACCTTTTAAATCCTGTGATGATCGCACAAACGCTGCTCAGCTCGTCCAAACCTGTCACCAAACCTGCAGTTTATGAGGAGAGATATTCACCACACTGCAGGACTAACTGGAGCTGGACGTGTGCGTACTGTTGGACAGCTTTGTGAACTATAAATGCTACACTGACTTGAATCTGACAAGTGCTTGTGTTTGCCGCCATGACACCTCGGGCCAGGAGGAACGAGGGATTCGTTCTCGGCGGGACGCTCCTGCAGTTAGTCAAAATGAGATTTGCAAGCGTTCCATAGAAAATGCCCGTCGCAATCAGAGTTCACTAACTGAGCTGGCAGCGCAGACAAGCATCAGCCTGCTATTTCAGTTTTTACAGCAGTTACCTGATTTCGTTCCAAGAGTCTGAGCCAAGTTTATACAACAGCGGATATTCACAGGCAGACGATTCACTCACGTCTGTGTAAACACACACGGCTCAGCATGAAGCTCCACTCAGTTTGACACCTCTGTACGTTTGTGTCTGTGTTGTCAGTTAGTTCAGAGTTTTACAAGCTCCAGATATATTTCTGTATTTCTCAGCCTCAATAAGTCTTTGGTTTTTGAGGAAATGCATCACGGTTACATAACTCCGCTCTGCGTCTCCTCATCAGGAGGCAAATGCGTTTCTCCCTTTTAAACCTTATCTGACAAACGGCGTTCATCATGGTGTGACATTTAAAAAACATTAGAACATCAAGCACCAGCCAGCAAACTTAACTGGTAAATAGTTCAACCATCTCACCACAATTCTGAGAAAGTTGTACTTGAATATTTCTATTCTGTGTTACCTAATTCTTCTGTTTCGCTGAGTTTATGGTGTAAGATGCTTTCCTATATATTAAACCGTCCATAAAATGGTTCATATTTGAGTGTGGACATTTATTCTTGATCTTGATAACAGCAGTTTGACAGAAAATCTTCACTCAAGGTCCTTTTTCCAGTGTTTTACACGCGCAGGCTTAGGGTTTGCTGAACTCAACCAAATCTCCATTAAAAAGATAATTAAAATGATATTTTTGAGTTGATGCGTCAGTAATAATAAGCCATTCATTCTGTAGTATTTTCACGTTGTTGTATTTCTTTTTTTTGCTTCACTAAATGATCTCAGTGCTTCCTCCTTTACTGATTCCAATAAGCACTTTCAGTTTGGCTCACTCCAGACTTTCCAAATTAAAATTAAGCCTCGACACAATTGTGCAATAAACACGCTCGCCCTCTGTCTTATCTCTGAGCCTTGAATGGTAATTCCTTATCTTGTCATTGATGGATGACGATGAATACTGTTCATGGTATAACAGTTAAATGGTATTCATATTTCCTTCATCATTATTAGCATGAGAATGGATCCTGAGAGCTCCACGTGGCTGCTGCCTCAACACAAAGCTGGGTCTCAGTGTCTCCTCAGAGATGAACTGTGGCTTTATTCTGAGAAGAGATGGAGGAAAAATGGAGCCTCTGCGGCAGATGCCGGGCTGCCTCGGACTGCCTCACATGGGACTTAGCACATTGAAGGCCCAGTGGGACTCGACAAACAAACAGAACCTTCTCGACAAACACAAGCACATCCCTCCCTCAGCTGCTTGATAGGCAGTGTTTTTGTTGTCATTTTTTTGTGTTTGGGATATTTTAAGATGGATCCCTGTCGTGCCCTCCCGGTGCCACCTGAGGCTGGCTGAGCACCGCCGAGCGCTTCCTGCTGGCTCTCTGGACGCAGCGAGCGGCTGGAGCCTGTGAACGCTGCCTGTTCCGGTCTTTTCCATCCTGCCGTCTCTTCGCTCGCTCCGCGGTGAAGCTGCCCTGACCAGCTGGTGGAGCTGGGTAGCTGCAGGCTGCCTTGGACCCTGATCAAGTATTGATGTCTGGCTCTCCATGCTGGCTGACTCACCAAAGAAGAGCTCTATGAGACAGAGATAGAGAGGGGCTGCAGAGAGGACGACGGCTTCAAAGGAGGCTTGCATAAAACAGCTAATTGCACTGTGTGGAGCCAAGATGTGTTCTTACATGCATATTTAAAGAGAAACTTTATCTAACTTTGTAAACCACGCTCAAATCCCTGTTAGGCCCTTACTATTAATTTGCTTCACATTTGACATTCAGCGTATTTACTGTAAACAAGGGATCCATTCTGTGTGGAAGTGGAAGATTTAACTGTAGATGAGGAGCGGCATGACTGTCTGCGTCTGTGTGCACACTGATGTGTCCGTCCTCATCAGTGGCAGGTGCTTTGGCAAAGAAGTGTGAAAAACTAATCATGGTTGCTGACCTTTCCCAGTCCCAACATGCTGTGCATGGATAATCTCCATGCAGGCTGTCAGCGTGGGTCAGAGGCAGCCAAAGGTCCACAACTCTCTCTGATGGGGTTGAGTCCATTCGCCTCCCTGAACTCAAGACAGTTTACCAGATCTGTGGTACAATCAGTAAATGCTCATTGGTTTTTACAGCTGGCTGAACACATCAAGCCAATTCTGCTGCCTAATTATGTGTATTTTATGTATTTAGATTTGAAGTAGATGATGTGTCTCCTGTGTGAGGGGAAGCTGCAAATTCTCTGTGGTTTCACTAAATGAGAGCACTTAAATGTCTGATGTTGTTTATTTTGTCAAAATATCTTTAAACTTCCACTGTAGTTTTCCCCAAATTATGTGTTTTACTTTTTCTGCCTTCTGTGTTTGATGGAGTTTGCGCTCATGTTTGGGCAACACTCCTTGTTTACAGTGCCGGACCAGAACGGACGTAACTAACTAGGTGGTCATCACACATATTCTTATTCATACTCTGCAATTTATGGTTAATTTCATTTTAATTATTAAATTCAGTGAGGAGGAGGGGGTGTCTGAAGGTGTTCGCCTCTTCCATGAGCACTTCTGGTGCAGTGTACTGGCCCTTTAAGAGTCTACGGCCAGGCTAGCAACCCTAGCCTGCGCTGAATGCTAACGCTAACATGGTGACAGTAACAATGCTAACATGCTGAGCTTCAGTCGGCATAATCTTTACCATGTTCAACCTGTTGATGGCGCTAGATAAAAAGTCAGAATCACCAAAATGATTAATAATTGTGCCAGATGTCACGGCAATCCACCCGACAGTTGTTGACACATTTCAGTTTGGAGCAAAGCGGTGGAACAACCGACCGACCGACTGACCACCATTGTCGTCCATGCGGTCATGCAGCTAACAGCTACAGCTAACAGATCGTTCACTGTTTGTTTATTTTACATCGAGCGCCACACACAAGCTTTACACCTCTGGTTTGGTTTGTGTGACGTGCGCTTGATCTCTTTTTATGTGAAATTCACGTCTCACATATATCTCGGTTTGTTTTCATTTCCTCCAGTATCAAGCGTATCTTATTCAGGAAAGCTGTGAACATTTTCCACACTTATGGTAGACTTTTAATTTCATGCATATTTCCATCCCGTCTTGTGTCTCATCGTGTCGTACTGCTGTTATTTTTTCACACGATGTGATTTAAATTGCGTTTTATTTTTCTGCTTTTCACCCCATTCACTCAATTCTTATTTACACCATATATTTCATTTTCTGCTACCATTTGCTGCAGCAACAGCCCAGTTTCCTCAAGGGAATCATTAAATTTTCATCTAAGTGTGCCACATAAAAAAGTCTATTTCTCTGAGACATATGCAAAGTCTTCCACAGTCATCTGAACTAAATGAATAAATTATTTGGGTTTAATGTTTTGCTAGTCATACAAAGGACTCCCAAAGTGTTGGCAACTAATTAGAATAAACTCATTTCAATTATTCATTGTTTGTTACTTCAACGCCGCTCTGTTAACAGTCAGTGAACATGGCAGATGATTGTTTTTCTTTAGATATATTGAGTTAGATTAACTGTCAGATTAAATTTACTCCATCTTGAATCGTGCCTGACGTCGGCCGCCAGTCGTTTTGTCTTTTGTTGTTATGTATGTTGTTTACCCTGTATGTCACTCAGTGCATGCTGGGATATCCTCCAGCCCTTTAGCAGACCTCAGGCTTGATTGACATGTTGAGTGGTGCAATGAATAGTAGTTCTCAGGTTTCCCTACGAAAATGACAACTTGAAAGCAAAAGGCAGCCTTTGACAGAGCTGGTGAAGAACCTGTGACCTCAGCAGAGGCCAAAGACCGACAGACGAAACAGACAGAAAGACAGAACTAGTCGCACGCGATGTGCGAGGAACAAGTGATTTGATCATGTTCTCCGCAAAGAGACGATGTTGACAAATGAAGACGAGGCTTAAAAGCTTAACTGCAGCTCCGTTGTCCTCAGCGCCATTCAGATTGTTGCATAAATTAAATCTTCTTGCTTTCATTAGCTGGGAGAAAGTGTGTGTGTGTGTGTGTGTGTGTGTGTGTGTGTGTGTGTGTGTGTGTGTGTGCGCGCGCGTGCGTGCGTGTACGCACGCAGTGCTGAAGCTGAGTTTTGAATTCTCCAGGTGAAGGCAGGCAGGCACTAAAAGCCATGATTAGGCAGAGTTAATATATGCACAATCACTATTTAGCCTCAGTGCACCCTTCACCTCCTGAGGTGAACACACACACACACACACACACACACACACACTCACACATGCGCGCACACACACACAGAAAAACAGAGGATTCCATTCTGAAACTGGGGTCAAGCTTTAAATAGCACATGACTCCAGGCTTTCATGTACCCCAGCTGATGGTCTTCTTTGATCATATTTAAGTCAGAAATTATAATTTTCTGCACGTTTTGCAAATGCAAGACGTCTTTTTGTTTCACACTATAACCCTTCGAGCGGTTTCAGGGAGGGAATTCCTGCTTTTATTGTGAAACATTTGAGAGAAATGAGTTTTATTAGCATCAGTGACGTAGAGTTTCTGACTAAATCAGTGTGTGAAAACAGTATTTCTGCTAAATTAGCAGCAATTAGCAACAAACAAAGCACCTGAGCGAAAAATGGAGAGAAGTCTGCAGGAATCTGTTTTGTTAGGGCGAGGTAGAATTGCTCTTTCGTGTTTTCAATGCGTTATCAGTCACGTGAATTATGTCCGCCACGTCCGAACTTACTGGGCAAAAGTGTTTCCATTTCCCGTTTAGTGCAAAAACTCAAGATTGTGTAAAAACTTTTCTAAAACAATACTTTGATAAAAACACCTCAATGGAAAGGCGGCTACTGTGACTGTCACACATATATTCAGTTGGCAGCCCCCCTTACTTAGATCATCTTCCCGCACGCCTGCGTGAGAGAGGTATCCATCTTCTCTTTTGACTCTTGGCAAGAAAGCGAATAAGTTTCTCAAAATGTCAGCAGGAGCGGATTAGAAACTTGTTTTCTGTCTTCAAACACATCTCACTGTAAGCACCACCTCACTCCATTTTAGTCTCCGCGACTTCATTAACGTCTTCAAAGATCTGATTGGTCTCACGTTCTCGTGGACGGGCTGAGAGCTTTCTCATCGACGTCTGCGGATGAAACCCCTTCAGTGATGTTTATGTTAATGCACCGAGCGCTGAGTTCCTGCATCTTAAAGTCAGTATTCGGATCTCTTTCATGTGGCCCGGTGGCTTAAGATGAATGTGCTTCAATGGGCGTCACATGTGGAGTTTTCTCCTCTGCTGAGGATTTCACATGCACGAAGCCTGGTTAATGCTCCGTATGATGACAGCAGAGAAAAAGTCTGAGCTGAGCTAAGTAGGCTGATGTTTGACATGTCGTGTATTTAAAAAGGACGTTTTCTGCTCCCTATACTTCAGGTGGTGAGTCACTCTCTGCAAAGTAATCAGAAAAGTTCATTACATTGCATCCAGGGTGGAAGACATATACGTACTACTTCATCAGGCTGATTCTGGGGGACTCTGAGCAAGATTGAACCCTGATAAACTCCCTGCTGAGTGTATATTTTTCCACTACAACACAAATAGTCCTTTCAATAATTAAAGCAGCAGGGTGGAAAGAGAGAGAGAGAAAATCAGTGAGAAAGCGTCTGCTGTGGATGAGTGTTAGTGCATGACAACACAGGCATCACCTCTCCGCTCAGACCGGCTGACCACAGCAGTCAAGAGCTTATTAGCAACATTTATGGATATTTATAGACATACTTTACGTAATACCGGCTTTATAATGTTGTTTCACACAGTTTCCAGGCAGCACTTAAGTTTTCTGTGCGTCTTTCTGTATAACAGCAGAAAGATACCAAAAGTGGCTAAATGATACACAATGCATCTAGAATATTTTCCATTTGATTTGATGGAAACAGCCATAAAAACATATAGACTGAATATGTCAGCATAAATATATATATATATATGATACTGTCATTTAGTGTGGAAGGTGATGATTTTAAAGCTTTTACCTACATTAAGAGTTTTTGGTCACCTGGGGGGCATCTGAAAACACAGCATTGACATAATCACTAACAAAGTTGATATGCCAAACTCATTACCTCTTTACCAACCTATTACATTTATATATAACTAATGTACTAGAGCAAATAACAGCTTATGTCTTGCAGAATTAGAGAAATTAAGATAAAGAGGAAATGTGAATTAAAGTATCTGGGAAGTTGCAAAAATGTTGTCACTGAATGTTGCAGTAAAATGTTCGCTGATGACTTAATTTGTTGTAGCTCGTCTTCATAGAACTGGAGTTACATTAGGTTACTATTCCCCCCTCCAAATATTTGATTTTGCATTGCAATATCCGCTTGTAGTGACTTTATTATGCTTTTTATGACAGTTGTTTAAGAGCACGGTCTTGGTGTAATACATTTAAGCCGTGATTATTCCCTGACTTTAATCAAAGTGCTGGTGCAGACTAAACCTAACTGTGGACAGAATTATGCAATAACATCTCATAAACAGGAGGCCAGGGTTACCCTTTACACATCCAGCAGATATGGAGCAACATCATTATTCACTTGACGTTGTGTTTATGGCCTAATCCAATATTTACTCTCCTTTTTGTTCTGTTTTGGTCTCCACCATCTCCTGAGGGAAACATTTGGCTCTTTAGCTGCTAAATGCTGCGCTGTGCTCTCCATTCAGTAGCTGACTTTGTTTTTCTGCTCTCTGGTGCTGAGCTGGTTGTGAGTTTATCAAAGCTTTTCCGCTGAAAATGGAGTAGAATAAGAATATTCATTAAAGCCGGATAAGTGGAAACAAAAGGAGAAAACTGTCTGTGTTAAAGTATTGACTTCAAAGACGTCGCCTCTCTGGGGATTCCCTTCACTCAAATCCAAGAGCACATTATGTAAAGGGATATTCTTCTCTTCTTTCCCCTACATTTCTTTGAATGTCTTCTTCTTTGCACGGCTTGCAGAAAGACTCAAGACTCGAAGAAGAAGTTGAACTTTAGTTGCTGTCCACCCCGGCTGAACTTTGCTGCTCTGATAACGCGAAGCCCTGCTTTCGCTTCGCTGCGAGCGTCCCCGAATGGTTTCTGTTCCCCTCCATTATCAGATGATCCTGCAGGCTTTGTGTGTTTACGGCCATGTGTGTGTGTGTTACAATACACACATTTCACGTTCAGATTCGTCACAGGTGGGAACAGTCAGATGTGAGAGTGTGCGGATGAGCTGTAATGTGCCACACATGCTGTAATAACTCTGAGCTTTTAGCTGTTTGTGTGTTTGTTTTTTATTGACATTTGGAGCAAACAGCTGGATAGATCATTTAAAGGTCAGCTTTACATATTTAACTCTTTTTCCTTTACTTACACTTAAATGATCTATCTTAGCTTGATACTCTTATTGAATTGCTCAGTAGAGAGTGACGCTTAGTTCTTCATGTTGATCGAAGAAGTATGCATCGGCTTATTTGTAGCATTTCTGTCACCATTTTTCTGGTTTTGGCAAACGTCTGTTAATCCCAATGTTTTGTAGTCTGATTCTAAGCACCTGGAAACACCTGAACCACGGAGACCGGGTCTAAACCAAATGAAGATGATCTCTTTTACCATGTTAATGATATTCTTTATATTGTGCATGTTTATTATAAAATGAGGCACTGAATGTGCAGCTGGTTGCTTCTGCAGAACACAGGAAGCTGTGCATGCGGCTAAAGTTAAATCTAAGTTTCCATGATGGCAGGAAACTGGAAAACAGACAAAATGAGAAGCGGTGAAGGACATGGAAAGGCAGCCGTGTCTGGCAGTCATGTTGATGTCACTATAAATAGAATTTAAAAGCTTTTGATGGGTTTATGAAACTGCCACAGGTATGTGTCGTCCTCCTTTCATCTGCATGAAGGGTTATACCTGCTCAGTGCTTCATCAAGCTGACACCAGAAATTAACTTGATTGAAAATGAAAGAGATGCTTTCTGAAACACACGTGTGTCCTGAATTGGTCGCCAGTAACGCCGTCCACAAAGAGAAACCCTTCATCCTCCCAGACCATAAACTAACAGCATATTTCACTGAGTCAGATCTTGCGTTCGTGCCGTTCTGCCGTCACTCCAGCAGGCTCTGGTGTGACTCACAGGACCTCAGATGTCAGAGTGAAACCTTGTCAAACAGAAAGCAGAGACGGAGTAAAGGGTTTAATCACGCTGCCTGGAGTTACAACCATGTAAACTACACACACACATACGCACACATTGCGCAAACACACTTTACTGCAGCCTCAAAAGGTGTCACGGCGATGCCGAATCAGGCGCTGAATGAGCGACTGTGTGGTTTATGAAAGTCAGCAGGGTCCGGCGGGGAGGTGGTTGAGCTCTCCTGCTAAATCCGGATCTCCGTTAACCTGCTCGCCTGCGACTTCATGTCTCCTCGTCAACAGCGTCCTGATGTGCTGTGCGACTCCAGGGCCGGTGGGAAGCCCAGGAAGGGCTCTGGATGAGTGACAGAGGGCCATCCCCTGCACGTACCCGACATCCGGCTTGTCTTCCCCCACCTCCCTTCCTCCTCACCCCCCTGGAACCACGTCCAGCTGCTGAATCACAGATGAGGAGCCGCTGATGGGAGTTGACAGCCGGCCCGCCTGCCTGCCTGTGGACATGCTAAATGTACTGACTTTCACATACTAATGTTGAGGTCAGAGGTCGTATGAAAGCATGCAACACGTGACAGCCGGAGCGAGCAGGGAAGGAGGCTGTGCAAGTGTGAATGAATATGTTCTCCTCGTATACAACACATGCATAATTCATCCCAGTGTCCCCGGGAAAAGTGCTCATTTTGATTCTGCAGCACACAGTTTGGGCAGTGGAGGCAAACTAAGTACATCTACTCAAGTAAATATACACCACTACCTTTATTATTACCTTGTAGATTAAGATTTTACCAACGTATAAAGAAAATATGAGATTTTATTCACTGTTTTTCAGTAGATTAAACTACCCAAAGCATAAAAACATAAAGTTATCTCCACCCCG
Source organism: Chaetodon trifasciatus (assembly GCA_037975065.1). Taxonomy (NCBI): domain Eukaryota; kingdom Metazoa; phylum Chordata; class Actinopteri; order Chaetodontiformes; family Chaetodontidae; genus Chaetodon; species Chaetodon trifasciatus. The sequence continues at coordinate 3,386,617 of JBBMOE010000034.1, forward strand.
AGCAGCTACACATTTAAAATGCTGCTCACACAGTAACAGATCAGTGATAATAATCTGGTGTAATGAGGGGGATGTTTTTATTAGTAGTATATTATTAGTATTTTTAGATGTGTTTTTCTGGTGTAAAGGTAAATCACTGCAGCAGGTGTTTCTTAATCTATGAGTGAGTCCTGACCTGATACCTTTATGTTTATTTGTTGTGCAGAATGCTCCCTTGTGTCTTCTTCTTTTGTTTATATTGTGTGTGACCGGCCAGTGTTTCCCACATACTTTATTCCCCTTCATGCACATTGCGTGCAAACCTCTGATTGACTTTCCTCTTGATTCCTCCTTGACGTGTCCGTGAAGTGAGTGATGTTGTTGTGCTGTCATTTTGAGTCAGATTCAGGCCCTCTGCAACCAAGAGTCATCATTACTCCCAAAACTGAATTGTGAATATGCGGATGAATGTTTTTCCTCTGGTTTTGTGAACACACTTAGAAACAGTGAGCAGCCTGCAGTGTGTTTTGGATGGAGAGCCTTGATGAAAGCTCCTTCAGTATGAGTGTATGAGTGGACAGATGAGGTAGTTCTTCCAGAAAACAGCAGAAAAACACAGTATTTTTACTGTGGAAGAGGACGTTACATTGCAGCTTAACTGCCAGTGGCATAATTTGTCCTTTTCAACAGATAATGTTGGTTCAAAAATGCAAAAAACAGAGGTTGTGACATGTGGATTCATTTTTTAAGTGAACATTTCTGCCTATATTGATAGTAGGTTAATGCAAATAATATTGTGTATTATAGTCCTGAGGACTGAAGATGGAAAAAAAAGTCTCTGGAGAGGCAGGAAGCTGGGAGGTGGATGGGCGTGGACATGGACTGGACGAACAGTGGACGTAGATTCCGGGTTCCATTGCTGAGGTGACTTAAACCTGCATTATCTGTAATGGCCAGCAGGGGGCGAATTGACTGGATGCAAAAAGTAGGATTGTATGAAAGCTTATGAGAAAATACTCAGTGGCGTTGCTCGAGTGTCAGTTTGTTTTTTGCACACATAAATACACAATTTCTGGGACATTTGAGATGAATACTGATAAGAATACCTATCAATAACCGTTGTTGTAAATAAGTGGCTGGGGCCCCCCAGTGGCCGGGAGCTCCAAGCAACTGCCTGGCTTGGCTGTCCGCAAGCCCCGCCCCTGACCTTACTCCTGACTTCCTTACAAGTTTATGATCTCGATCACTAGTTTTCAGTCTTCGTCAATACAGCACCATGTGCATCTTCCACCCGCTCGCCCAAACATGGTCACTTCTGTCTCAAAAAAAGATGGCGGCGGCCATAATGACGAACTCGCTTCAAACCGGTCGTCCACAAACCAATGGGTGACGTCACAGTGTGAGTTTGCATCTTTGTTTGCACTTTATTTAATGTTAGCTGCTTTTTTTAGAAACCATAACTGTCAGATGAACCATGTTTTAATGATTTAACGACTTTAAATACTTTGTCCGTGAACGTTAAAGATGAATTGTTTAATGTCAGAGTTCTGTCCAGCAGTGGGGCTGGCAGAGTGCACGATGTCTGGCTCAAAGGCAGGACGGTAAGATGTTTAACAGGCTAGAAGAAGAGCTTGGACCTGGGTGTTTAAACTCTGAAGGAATGGAAGGAGTAGAGAGAGAAGCAGGATGTGTGGACGGGCGGAGGGAAAGGCTTCATGTGGAGAGGAAGATCTGATGCGTGATGTGGGCTGACATGTAGCTTTTATGTGACGCTGCTGCAGTGGCAGTGCCCACCGGTGAGCCTGACACCCTGCTGAGCATCAGACGCCTGGTTTAAAGGAGAGAAACTGCCTGGGCCAGCAAATGAGGACGATGAGGGGATGTCAGTCTCATCTTCATCACACAGCTGCCTGATGTTGTGTCATTTTTAAATTTGTAGGAAAGCCGTCAGTACAGTAAATCTCGCTGGCTGTTATCTGTCCATCTGTACCGTGTGATTCAGCAGAACGCAGCCCAACAGCTGTTCCACGTCTGCAGAATTTCATAGAATCAAATGACTTAAATTACTCCATATTTAATCTCGTGTCTGTTCCCCCTCTGGACGACATGCGCATGAAACCAGACATATTTGACATCTTTTGGAGCTTTGGGATCTTCAGTAGAATCTCGAGTAAATGAGCCAGAGTGTACGAGGTTCAAATCAGAGGTGGGGTGAGTCAGTCTGGACAAAGATTGTTGATATTACCATCTCTGCTCCTTCATAATGCGATTATACATCCCTCTGGTCCCACGCCTTCCCCTTTTCCTGTGCACGAGCATGAACGCCACCTGTTGTTGCTGATTGGCTGGAAGAATCAGCACACAAAGAACCTACAGGAGGAGGAGATACTCGCTAAATTTCAAGTTTTGTCTCCACTCTGACTCACCCCACCTTTAAGTTAACATCTAAAATATCTGGAAAATATGTTCTTGCATGTCTTATCTCATCAGCGAAACTCATTCATTAGACCGTCCTCAATGTTTTATTTGCATTTCAGCTTATATGAGCTGAAAAAAGGCGAGTTAACAGCGTTTAAAGGTGAAATGTTCTCTCTGCTCTTTCTTACATTCAGCACGGACAGACGTGAGTTGAGCTTCATCAGCAGATCCTTTGTATTGAATCTTTAGTCTTTTTTTTTGGGACATCTGTGAGTCAGTGTTGTTTTCGACATTTTCCTTTGAATTGCTGTGGTGTCTGGCGACGGCACGCACTGTGGAAAAGTCTGAATGAGTTCTTCACAGCCCTTTTGATTGCTGCCGTTTGTTTTGTTGTGATGACGACAGTCTGGATGATAGCCGGTGTTGGTTGCAATCTAAATTGCATATAAACGCTGTTGAACTTTGAATGGCAGCAAAAATTGGCGGCGGCTCCCCTAAACGCTGCCGCTGTCGGCGCGGCGGCGACAGGAAATGTTAAATGTGGAATCTAAATGTCTCCCTGAAACCGCCGCTCCGTCACAGGTTTCTTATTGGTTCCCGACTGTGAGGCTGTGTTGTCTGAGAGGAGCCCTGAAGGTCAGTGTTTCTGTTTCAGTTCGAGTGTGTTTGTGATCTATTTTCAGTCACTTCTGTCCTTTTTCCTGAGTGCACCGCCGACGTCTGTCTCTGCTTTTCCACTAAGAGGATCTCCCGCTGTGACTTCGCCGCTGTTCAATTTGCCAACAACGTTTTTTGAGTCGTCTGTTAAAAGGTCAGAGGTGGAAGAGGAAGTCTGAGAACAGAGACGCTTATCCTTTCACCTGCTTCCATGGACTTATTGATGAGAGCAAGTGGCTGCGTGACTTCACCTGTACTGTTTACAACATTAATTATAGACTATGCTCATTCAAGCCTTTGATGCCCTACTTTCTCCGCCCTGCACACGTCAACACACGCACCCAGAAAAAGGCTCATTTGTGGCAGCCCATGTATGTGAACAGATGCTCACTTTCTCCAGCATGTCCACCGACTAGAAAAATCACCCGTCAGAGCGATTTATCTCGGCGCCTTTCAGCCCGACGGCTTGTTGTTGTCGTGTCATAATTAAAAATGACACCTGGCGCAGATTTTTACACATGCTGGTGATCTGGTGTTGGTTGCTCGTCAGCCACCTGTGCTAAATATGGAGACGCATTAAGCGCTCCGCCTCGGCCTGGCTCAGCCACTAATTTGCATCGGCCTCCAGGTTGCTTTTAGTAGCCACACGAGGGAGAATCCCATCAGGCTCAGTGACTCTATTTTAACAAACCACAGCAGCAGCAACGACGACAACCAGTCCTGTCCGTCACACAGTGCTAGAGGAAGTATTCAGATCCTTTACTTAAGTAAAAGTACTAATAGCGTACTGTAAAAATACTACATTATGAGTAAAGTCCTGATAGAGCAGCGGCCTGGGTTGATTGTGTCCTGTTTTCCCCTCTCTGTCCCCTCTTTCCTGTCTGTCTCTGAGCTCTTCTGTCGTAAAATAAAAGCTCAAAAAGCCCCGAAAAACAAAATATACATATGAAAAAAGTCACTTTAAGTGAAAGTATCTAGATATAACCAGGAAAATGTACTTGCAGTAGTAAAAGTACTTGATGCTCGTGTGATTCTTATGACTCATGCATTCGTTTTACTGTTCTTGGTCGAGATGAAGCTCATTTTGAGTTATTCTATGGAGGACTTTAACTAATGATCATTCATTATGGATCAATCTGCTGTTTATCGATTGATTGTTTGGTTTGTAAAAGAGTCCTCAAACCTCAAAATGATTAAAAATACATTAAAATTATAAAAATAATTAAAAGAATTATCACCTCTGTGAAGCTGAAACCATGAACTGTTTTTACATGAACAATGACAAATGATAGTTTATAGTTAATTAATTTAATTTTCCAATTAATTTTCGACTGATTGATTGATCATTAGAAACTCATTGTTTCAGCTGTACTTGTATATGTAATTGAGAAGTTTAATTTAAAGCTCTTCGTGTGTTTTTTTTGTTGTGGATAAAATCTTAAAAGTAATTGTAGTGCAGTAAAAAGTTTCCCTCTGAAATGTAGTGGAGTAATGTATAAAGTGGCATGAAAGTAAAGTAGAAGTACCTCAAATGTGTACAGCTGAGTAAATGTACTTCGTCACAGTCCTCTGCTGCTGTCTCGTCTTCTGCTCTCATAGTCAATCATGAGTCAGGGAAGCGGTGGAGATCTTACCTCCACAGTCAGGGTGTAGGTGACCGGGTGGATCAAAGAGTGGCTGATTCTGATGGAGAGCAGATTGATGGCCCGGCCTCAGGGTGGAGGTGTGCGTGCGTGGGGGGGGGCTTCACGACCTCAAACCTACGTCTCACCATGATGAGAGTGTCACGAACAACCGGTGAGACCGTGTGAGTGATGAGCTACATGGGCTGGTGTTTGTGTGTGGGATGTGTGGCAGCTGCTGGGACTGACTGATAACACGGGGAGGTAGAAGCTCGTTATTTTGCCTTTTTATCACATCAAATCAGAAATATAAAAGTTTAATTTCGCTATCAAAATTATATTTCATCCCATCCCATCTGCACAGTTGTTCTGGGGCCTTAACTGAAGAATTATGCTAATTTAAGAATTAATATCTCGGTAATCTGTTTACCTGCATCATCCTCATGCACGCTTGTGGACATTTTTATTGAAATCTTTCTGTTTTTATTCTTCTGGCCGTGAAACACAAACGTGCACGTTCAGCCTGCAGACCTCTGATCGGCTCTGCAGCCGAGCACCGTCAAGCGATGCTGGCTGCGGAGAAGATGGCGGATCTAAGATGGCCTGATCATTAACTTAGCCTCGGTTCTCTTCGCATTCAGGGCTGCAGCCAAGATTTAGAAATACTGAGGATGACTCCGCCTTCTTAAGAAATGCTTCACTAGCCAACAAAAAGTGGAAACCTTTCGTATCATTTGCACACAGCTGAACTCTGGACTTGATTTTATATGAGATCACACCACCTATGAAGCTGAGTGTGAAGACATCGTGAAATTTTAGAGACGTTTGCTGAAGGCTTTACGTGCTGGCCAACATCCACATTAACTGTTGCTGTCCTTACATCACCTCCGTCCGCTCTGTGTGTGTGTGTGTGTGTGTGCGGGTTACTGAGGTCGTACTGTGAGCAGGGCCTGTAGAGTGAGGGGATGCGTGCACGCTGCACGGGTTGGGATGGCCTTTTTGATGGCCTGGAGCTGGACTGTGGCTCACGGCGAACAGAGACAAGAGTTTACGTAGTCATCACATGAATGAAATCATTTTCCTGCTCTGCCATCAGTGAACAATCCTGAAAATTGTGTTCATTTTAATCTGCGGAGACGCTTGAATGAGCAGGCTTCATCACATCGGGACAATTTAGATGGGATAAGATAAGGTGACAGACACAGAAATTGCAACCTGCTGACATCTGCGGAGCTACAACACAAGCCCGTGAAGCGCTTTGCTGACTGCCGTCCTGTTTACAGTGTGCTCTGCAGCACAAGTTAATTCGTCTGAACTTCATTTTACATTTGACACTTTTTCATTATCTTCCCTGAGATTAGGATTGAGGGGTCTGCATGTAACTGGGGAAGTTTTTATGAGTTCCAGAGTGACTCTCTTGGCTTGCACAGCTGCTTTAATAACACGTTATCAGCACGTGCTGATGTGGAAACCCACAAAGCGCGATGTGACCGCGCATCTTCCTGTCAGTGTTTGGAAGAATGATGGTGACATATCGACTCGCCAGCCACGCCGCCGGCTGCTAGATGGACAGATAGTGTTACTTATACGTCGTTGAAGGAAAGTCAGAGTGCTGCTCGCTCAGTGTTGAAGCGTTTACAGTCTATAGGTGAATTTAATGGGACGAGGCTGATGTGCCCATTGCACTCGTATCAGCACGTACCTGTTCCCACACATTGTTCTGCTTTTTGTCATTCTCCGCTGCTCTCGCTGGTTGCCAGGGAACAGTATCAGATGAACGCTGAGTCTTATCTTGTCACACTCCTAATTTCCTGTGGACCGACTCTCCCCTGTGGCTGCTGTTCCCGTGACGATGGAGATGAAGAAGAAGGGAGGGGGGTTGCCAGCACGGCTCCCGCTAAGACAACAGTGTATCCGCACAGGGTGGAGAGGCCTGTAATGACCGGGTAAACAAATGTGGAACATATGGAGCCCTCCATTGCCGGGGACACCACCTCCTCAACAAATACGTCTCACATGGAGATTCAGCAGGACAAAGGACGTGTTTTGATGTTTGCATTCAGCAGAAACACGGGTTGCACAGAGCCATGACTACTCACGCACAGTCCCGCTCGTCTCATCAGCGCAGCTAACGCAGCGGGTGTTTTGTTGTTGTCAGGGATTCCACGATGGGCGGGTGAGGACCATTTTCCTCCGTCTCACTGGAGCTGCACGGCGAATAGTGTGTGCAGCCCAGTATAAGATAGATGACACAGGCAATTTTAAATCGAGCCAGAGATGGATGGATAGCAGAGGCTGTTTTCAGAGCAGGAGGAGGCCAGAATGAGTGAGCAGTTTGACGATAAAAGCGGAGTAATGGTGTTCCTGCTGTGGTGTCTCCTGGATCAGCAGCTGTGTGTCCGGGGTTTAATCAAATCTATGTGGTTCAGTAGGATATTCTCCAACTTTCCTGAAAACAGCTTTTTTACTCCACTTCATTCCACAGGATTTTTTACTCCACTCCAATAGTTTTGAGTTTTTACAAATTTTGCACATAAAACATGAGCTCAGCTTCAGTTCCTCCTTCTGGAATAATTTATTTAGAGGAACATAAATTATGTAAAATTAGCTCCACTTCATTGTGCTGCAACATTAAAATACGCAACATCAATAGCTTAATGAATGTTTCTTAATACATACAGTAAGTTTTACTGAATACTTACCATAAATTGTTAAATAAACGTCTGTGCAAGTAATGGCTGATTCTCAAATAATGTTATTAGCGCTAACTCCATCAGTGCAGCAGTAAGTAAAAACCAACCAATCCACTGTTTCTCTTATGTTCTGTTGTTTGGCCTCCAGCAGCTCAAAGAAGCGTTTCTGTCTGTCTCCTTGTAGGTTTTTAATACCAGATATCTGCAGGGAAGTGTTAATTTTCACTGGCAGTGATTGAAAATGGCCGAGCGAGCGAGTGAAAACTGTAGAAAAGGGAAAATGAGAGCAGCAGAGCCGTGACTGTGACATGACTTGTCGTACTGATGGAATCAGTGCTGAGGAAACGTACATTACTCTGACGGCAGGTGAACATGAAAGACGTGTTGAGTTCATACTCCCAGCGTGCATCACCACCCAATTAGAATAGGAGCAGATCAGAAAGCGTTGTTAATCCTGCTTGAATGTAATTACATTTACTTTTTAATGCAAAGCGAATTAGAAATAGAGGCCTGTGTGTAATTTAAGCCTGCTTCAAATACAAGCCTCTGTCATGGAGTATTACCACAGACGTTGAATGGCATCTCTCAATACGCATATACATGCGTATGCACACACATATATGCACATGCACGCTCAAGCATTAGCCCTTAGCATGACCGTCCTTGTGATCTGATGTCTATCTGTTAAATAGCTTTTATATGCAGAATATATTCCCCTGAAGTGGTCCTGAGTATCATATAAACACTCAACTCCTGTTTTTCTTGAGTGGCGCCTCTTTCTGATTGTGGAGGGCCTGAATAACCCCTCAAAACCCGATTGGCATATTTAGCTTGCAAACGAGCAGGGATCTTAAAAGCTGAGAGAGCGACGGTAATCTCTATCAGCTTCATATTTTACCGACCGCACCGGAGCAGCAGTCCAGCGTGTCGTTCTGTAATTGTTCTTCCAGCGATCAGATGTCAGGCCTGGAGATGTATGAGCCTGCTGTCTGTGTGCCGAGGCTCTCGCCTGATTAAGATCTGTTACAGCACACAACACGGCAATTCAATTAGTTAAGCCCCATTCCCATGTTAACCAGTGAACTGCACATGAAAGCAGGCCAGCCCATACGCTGCCGAGCGCCGTGTAACAGTGATTAAATATGAACAATCAATCCCTCTTTCAAAAAGACTAATTGCTAGTTTTTTTTTTCTCTCCCTTTGTCCTCGTGCAAGATAGGTGAAAAATCACATCAAATGACTGGAAATTTAGGAAAACAAGGCCACATCCAGTATGCTAATATCCGTGTGTGTGTGTGGTTTTTATTTATGTGAGCACGTCTGTGCCTGCAGAAGCGTGTTAATAGCTCTCTCAGTCAAAATGTAAATAACTGCTGGGTAATGTTCTACCCTCTACGCCGGCTCACCACCTGAATGCTGATATAACAATTACTTAATGTGTGTCCCATACGTGGGAAAGCAGCTTTCATCAGTAAACAGGTTTACAAATTGACAGCAGAGCTTGCGTGGAATTAGCAAACGGCCTGTTTGGCATTGTGCTCCTGCTCTCCGTGCACACTGGCATTGTTGGCAGTGTTTGTGTGTGTGTTTTTATATGTTGCCCGCCTTACAAACCCTATTGGCTTTTCCCCTTATAGCTCCTGCTGGGATCCTCATCATCAACACATCCCTCAGTGCTGCGCGCCTGTGTGTGTGTGTGTGTGTGTGTGTGTGTGAGGAAAGATTGGCCCTGGGAGATGTTTTGGAAAACCTCACCTGATTATTATCTCGAGAAAGCTGATCTGTGGTCAGACTGGAATAGTGGCTTCATCTTCTGATAGGCTGTAATGTAATTTCTATGGATTAGGATCTCACCACTGGATACTGTGCTGCATGCAGCTCATTAGTCATCACTCTGACGTGCATCAGCTCACCAGGTAGTGCTTAATGCATCCCCATATTTTCTGTAACCTCTGCTAGGATTGGGCGATATGACAGCATATCAACGGTTAGCGCTATCCCTCAGTGTCTCTGCTATGTGTTTGCAGCAGGTTGCAGCAAATCAGGGATGGATTTCACGTGATTTCGTTGCACATTACGGTACAAAACATGACAACATCTCATTAAATAGAAGTTAGCTAATAAGGTTTATTGAAAACAGGATTTCATTGGGTGAAAGCGTTGCAAACACGGTGCAAATATTCATCAGTCGTCAGAAGAACTAACAATAATTAGCCTACAAAAATAACAGTTAGGCCTACTGATCGACTGACAAAACAGTTTTGTTCATTGAAATCAACACGTCAGCATCTTCGGGTGGAAGGTGAGACCTCAGTCGATTAACAGAAAGTGCAGCAGCTGTAATGCAGTAAGTTAAACTGGCGAGTATCTCCGGTGTGTGTCACACGTCATCAGGCTGACGTCTGTTCAGACTGCGTCTTTTATTTTCCAGTAAACTTTCTGGGTAATTAGAACAGGATTGAAAGCACAGGACATTTCCATCCAGGGCCTTAAATGGAGCAGAGTGATTCCACAGACATCCTCAGCCTCTGGAAGCAGCGAGCCCTCCTCCTCCTCCTCCTCCTCCTCCTGCCGCCGATGTGACAGGCCTTTTAATTGTCTCATTCAGATAACATGTCATCGCAGGCCTGAGACCACGCCGTGACATCTGCTAATCATCTGTCACGCGCCTGTTCACACATCCGTCCGTCCAGTGCGGGGATCCGATTGCCTCTTGGTGGCCTCTGTCTGGCCCCGATTCATTCTCACCTCCTGTCTGTATCCATGTCCCTCATTCACACCCGCTTTTCACACTCCGGTTCTGCTCCTATTTCAATTTCAGCCTCGACACTGAATTGCATCCCTGCTCCGTCTTCACCAGTGAGTGAGTGAGGCCTCTTTCTGCTTCCCCTCTCTGTCCACCTTCTGCTATGACAGCCTGATCATTCATTGTGCTTCTGTGTCGCTGGTGTGATCAACACAGTGTGACTCTGCAGGCTCACAATCAAGCTCCTACGACGATAATTCCTCTTCATTACCTCCACAAAGGAGGTTATGTCTTCTGTTTGCTTGGTTTGTCTGTTTGTCAGCAGGATCACGGAAAAACTGCTGCCTTGATTTTCATGAAAGTTGGTGGGAGGGTGTAGCATGGGCCACCGAAGAAACCATTAAGTTCTGGAGCTGGTTCACAGAATCAGAATCTGCTTTATTGGCCAGCTATGTGAGCACATACGAGGAATTTGACTCTATGCACTCAATGTGCTTGCATAGAAAAAAGACAAAAAACAAAGAGCGAATGGTACATTAAGTAGTGCAAAAATATAAAATAAGCAATAAAGAAAGAAGAATGATGATGCAATAAACAATATATACAATGTGTAGCAGCCCTTGGAATGACGATTCGTGAGAGTCGACTGATGCGTAAGGTCTTTTATTAATCTCGTTAAACTCCTTACGGCACCGTGAAACTGTTTTAAACACATGCACACAAATAAACATTTAAGATAAATATTTCACAATGCATCAAAAATATCTACATGATAACAGTAAAACAATTCACACACAACGCGTACCTCGCTGCACTCTCCAAGGAATGCGTTGTTTAAGACTCCATGAATGAGATACGCTCCACGAGTGATCATCCAACAAGCAGGCGTCTATAACAAACAATCACGCGTTCATCACACATCTGAACCCAAAGAAAACACGAAATAATACAAAAATCCAAATTACCAAACAAACAATCTTACCCGGCTCATGTCACGCCGAATCAGCCGCAGCTGCCTTGACGGCTGTGATTACAACTGGATGTGCGACGTCAAAGTGACGGCGGTCAATTCTGGGCAACTTAAATATTTACGGCCCAAGTCAAACATATACAAAAATCAATAATTCACAGAAATGTTTACAGTTAATACCGCCCTCATTGCTTAATCTTCTTCTAATCTTTTCCACTTTAATATATAATAAAATTACATTTTGGCCTTTTACACAATGAAGTTTACAATGTGCATGGTTTGTGAAATATTTCCAGTTTGGAAGTACACAGTAAATACACAGCTGAGATGATTTCAGATGGGTGCAACCATAGTCTGACTTAACTCTAGCGGTTCTGGAAATGCACCTGGATACTGCATGTGGTGGCTGCACTTGCAGATTTCAGACGACTGACCTTGGCAGAGGCTGCGTTCTAGTTGTAAACTGGATCTTATCTTTATCGCCCCGGCCATCGTTCCTGTTGGTAATGAAAACGTTGTACTCACTAAGGCGGTGTCTGAGCAGCAGAAGACCATCAGATTACCTGAACTACTTATGCTGGTGTGATAATCTGTCACTGAAGGTTTTGTTTGAAGCGTCTGTAATTGACATTTTTAAAATTACACTGAGTGTGGAAACAATGTGGCTGTGAGAGGGGTTACTGTAGCGCTGAACCCACAGAGAAGCTCCCCTCCCCCCTCACTGCTGCTTCCCTCTCACTGCTCTCACGTAGCCTCGTTTTCAGCTGCTGTTTTCAGTGGAAAAGCTCTAAAACCCCACGGTGCACAGCCTGCCAGCACCCAATGGCAGAAGGACACAGTTAGGAAGGAGGTGGTGAACGTAGTGGAGCATTTAGCAGCTAAAGAGTCACATATTTCCCCCAGGAGTTGGTAGAGACCAAAAATGGAGCAAAAACAAAGTGAATATTGGACTCCAAATCAAAGATAATGTTGCTTCAAAACTACTGCTTGTGTGAAATTAGTCACATAAGCTATTGCTGATTAGTATTCACTATTAATAAATGATGAATAAACAAGCGAACAGCACTGTGCTCAGCAGCAGGACTTCAGGCTTTTAGGTTACTGTTATTGCAAACCAAGCCTAAAATGGTGTACTGTAATATTCATTGATGAAGTTTAAAAAAACTGAAAAGACACAGGTGTTGCATTCATACGTCTAACAGTGCTGCAGCTCTGCGGGTTGATGATATCGAGAAAGCTGCAAGCATCAATACTGGAGGCCGAGCAATCAGCGTGTTGTGAACAGGCGTTTTTAACAGGCGCTGCTGCAGACCGACAACCCAGACAGTGTGCAGTGAAAATAGCCTAGAGTGCAGATTTAATAGTGCAGATTTAAGGCACAGCTTTGCTTTGTTGTTTATCAGAAATCTGCTGTCAGTGTTTAATATTTCTAATATTTCTATTTACTGTTTGTGTGAGTTCAGAAGTTTTTTTTCTTCTTCCTGCATAAATATATTCATTTGTATCTGCGCCGAGCCTGTATGTTTGTGCGTGCGGTGATGCGTGTCGATATGTACTGTAAAGGCTAGTGGATGGATACTGCGATAGTCGGGGAGGTGCTGTAGTTGTTAGTGCACTGAGCCCAGCAGAGAGATAAAAGGAGAGTCTATGGGAGCTTTACTTGATAACGCTGGTGAGACTCAGTGAAGTGGTTGGAAAACGCTGCACTCTCGGCTCATTGCCCCGAGAGTTGCGCTGCTCTTTCCTCGGGGATGTCCACTCCTCTGCGGTGTATTGCCAAGCTCCATATGGCGCTGTAGCAGAGCAGACTGGATTTATTATTTATTTGCCTTGTCACATACAACCCAAATGAGGTCGAACAGTTGGACTGGCAAAGCAGGAGAGACCCAAACGGGGTAGTATACGCTGTAGTAGCTGTAACCCATAGCTCACATTTCCCATGAATACAGAGGAGGCGAGTTGGCACTGAGGTGCAGTACCGACCGGTCATATTTCCTCAGGGTCAGGGACGCCGAGTGACTCCTTCCTCACTTCAGATCTCTAATCTTCATTGTGTCGTTTCCCCTCACCTCCATTTATCAGCGGGGCCTCTTCTGTTCTGCCCACCGACACATCCAGTGATGAATTACGCTGCCCACAGTGGATCATTCTGCATGAATCACTGCTACTGTACTCTAACATGGCACTGAACCTGGGGGGAGTGCAGCCTTGCCAACTTTGCAGGGAGTTTTTGTAGCTGTCAGAAACAGAGGTCTTTCATCATGGTTTCTCTAATTTTATTTTCTGGGACGGCATGTTGAAATGATATCAATTTTCATGGGCAGACTCAGGATAATGTGATGATGTACTGGATTCCTGTCTATCTGCCACAATTTATTTGTCAGGAAATGTATTATATGAGCATAAACAATGATATAAAATAGCATGGGGTTTTTATTTGGCCCACTCCTATCCTAAAAGTGACATTTTTTGGGAAGTTCAGTGAAGAAAACTAGAATTGATTGTCTGTTTTTGGCACATCCAGTTCATTAAAAAGTTAATTAATGATCCTGTATCTCAGCCGTTTGGCCAAATGCAGTTATCCCCAACCTTTTTTGGCTTATGGCCCCTTAAAATGATCTCCTTGTGATTGTCAGCCAGCCAAAGTTTTTTCCTCATTTCATTTGAATAATCTTTAAAGCCCCGAAGAGCTAAAGTTATCCAATAATTCAGGCAAAGATGAGAAAAACAAATGTTTCTTTCTGCTTTTTTGTCGTTATTTGCCTCGTTTCCTCTCTGATTTATCTTTGAATGCTGTCCTAATATTACAACCAGAGATGTTAAACTCACGTTTTACAGAATCACATCATGCACGCCTGGAAACCTTTGTCAAAATTTCAGTTTACATGCTTTTGTTTGCTGTCTTCCACTGACTAGCTTGGAATGCATACTCACTGAACCTGGTCACAGTATATTGGCGCACCTCTGCTGCTTGCTTTGTCCACGTCTTCCCCCCTACTTCCCCTCTGCGGTGTGTTTTTGCAGAAACTGATTCGCATTCAATGACAGTTTATGTTTTATTCATCATGTCCCCGATAACTAACAACACCGCCCAGGCCCTCAGCTAATCACAATCCCGGCGGGGGGAGTTTTTCCATCATTAGCTGCACCTGTAGCTCTCCTCAGCCACGGATGCTAATGTGGCAGTGAGGAGGTTAGCTGCACAACAGCCCCGCCTGCATCTGTGACTCCAGGTTGAAGGATGAGACCTAATCACCGAATCACGTCCGTCACCTTCTCCCTGCTCTTGCTGGAAGCGTGGAAGCATCAGGAGTCTCTAATTGCCAATCAGGGATAACTAGAGTGCCGCGGCGAGGGCTCGCTGAGTGTGAGGCTGGAAAGCACTACAAAGCAGACTGGAACCTGGTTCAGACGCACGCAGGAATCCAGGCGTCGCCGAGGAGAGTGAAGTCTCCGAGAGGTGTTTTTGTTCTCTGTTGTGTGCTGTGTCTTTGAACACTGTCTGCTGAGACCCTGACAGGGGCAGTTAAGTCTCCGCCCCGTAACCACCAGACTACATTTGATGTGTTTTTGTACAGCCGCCTCTGAACTATCTTAAGTGTGATGCAACCCTTACAAACAGATTGTAGTGTTTTCTCCCTGCGTTTATGTCTGGGTGTTACATCATGACATTACAGTGAGGACTCCTGAAAACACACACTTTATGTATTAATATATATATTTTTTCTTTTTTGACCATTGCTCCTCTTGGTTGGTTCGTACTGATCTGGGAACACTTGAGCTGCTCTTCCTGCTGTCTGTTTGCTGCTACCTGTTTTCTCTGGTGTGGCACATTTGGCTGCTCTGAGTGCTCATGTGTGTTTGTGATCACCAGCCTGCCCTCCTGACTGCTGGCTCCACGTCCACACTTGCCGTTGGCGCTGTTTTCTCTCTGCTGTCGAGCAGATGTCACTCACTTGTTTCCTGTGAAGCACTTCGTAAAGTTTGAGATAGCCGCGGCTGCTACCGCTTTTATAATTAGACCCAGCACTATGTCGGACAAGCACCACAGGACTTTGGATGATCAGCTGTTAACAACCTCACACTTCATGCGTATTTTGTAAAGCAAATTATTTGGAAGCGATAGCTGCCGCGTTGGCCGCGTCCCCAGATCTCAGCATTTGTCGTTAACAGGAATTAAGTGAAACCTGCAATAACAAGACTCCTGTGGAATAAAGAGCACATTTGTCCTGAAAGAATTAGGCTGTTGTTACTCACTGAGATATTTTTCTTAATGTTAAGACCAAATCTAAAATGTGTAAACCGTGTCGAGGAGTTTAAAATGGTTTGATTTTATGCAAATCGTCTGAACCGTCTTTTGTCATGATGACATGTTCTGGCAAAAAGTAGCCGATATCAGCAACCCGTCAGCAATGACTGCCCTAAATCCAACTTTCCGCATTAGTAACAAGGAGTATGACAATGTGACTGACCTCCTCGGTCAACTAAACGACTAAATAGAGCAGAGACTTACCCATTTTTCCATGTTGAAAACAGTTATTATTGTTAGCATGGTTGTTAGCCGTCCACCGGCAATCCCATGATGCCTTGGGTTGACCAATCTGAGGCTGTGTTCCTCACATGGAAGACATTGGAATAATGTATTTACTGAGGCCTGTTTGTATATAGACAAACATTTTGCACAGAATATTTCACCAGACTTATTGTTGAGGGAAAGCAACAAACTAAGCTGGTAAAAACAAGCATCTTATCTGCATAAATCCCCCCAAAATACAGGAAATACAACAACCTGTCCTCACTTACTGACAGCTCAGGATTTACTCCAGAGCGTCTGTTTTTCATACTCCACACTGGAGTATGGCGTCACCTGGAAAAGGTGTGAAAAGAAACGCTTCTAGAAACAAAGGAGATCACAGAAAGCAGTGATTTCATGGGAGCTGACTCCTCTCTGTTAATCACATTGCGTTCGCCTCCTGACGCTCCAGATGAAGCTAATATCAGTGAGGGATTAATATCCAGGTCTCCTATTAAACAAGAAATGGTGCTGCCGGTGGCGAGTGGGTGGATGGAGATCGTGGAACAGCTGCCATGTTGATGGTTAACTGCATTTAGTCTTATTGGGCGCTGGGATTATGGGAATTACGGATATCCACGTACTGCCTGGAAAATCCTATTACGTGCTCATTATCTGTTTTATTAAGGTGCACAAAGAGCTTTTTCCTCTCCACCTTTTACACACACAAAATCTCCCACTCATGCGAATGTTTTATTAGTTTCACACTATTTTGGAATATTTGGGTTATTAACCCCACAGTGTCGGAAATTTTAGATTTGAATGAGCGCCAATGATTTTCAGCCATACTAGCAGAATCCATGGATCCTCCTCTATGGATGGAAAAGTCGGATGGTCCACCAGACTGAAATACCTCATCAAGTATTTGATATGCCACAAAAACGCCTTGGTACAGATGTTCATGGTCCCCAGAGGATGACTCTCAATGACTTTGACTTTCCATCATCAGATCAAAACTTGTCAAATACTTTGATTTGTAACTGAATACCTGCAAAAGTAATGATGTTCCCATCAGCCTCAGCTGTACTTACATGGCAAACGTTAGCACACGCTAAACCAAGCTGTCAACAGCGGCATGAAAAGCACAGATGACATTTAAGCTGCTCATAAATAACCGCCATTAAGAAACATGTAAGAAATGCTTCTTGTCTAAAACTTTGGGAAAAATAAAGACTCTGTTTGTCTTATTTGTGTACTGAAGCATATATCATACAATCTGTTGACCTTTGTGTTCACACCGTCCTCAAACAAACGAACTGTAATACTGCTGCATGCGTCTCACAGCCTAATGAACCCTCCTGATAAAAGACCCTCTGAACAGTCATCACATGTTCTTTACCACTAAAGATCAAAAACTTTTTTCCATCTTACAGTTGTTTTTCAGCCTCACGGAGAACTATTCTTAGTCTTGTTTGTTTTCACCAACTGGCTGATATCCAGCTGAACTATCATCGCTGTAACTCTTGGCTTCATCATCCTCTGTGGCTGCAACCGAGTTTTCTGTTTGCGTAGTTTCCCATAAGGGCCTCGTGATTAATCAGTTGTTGACCGTCAGTCCTCAAAGCGTCTCTCTCCTCCAATTTAGTCAACATTGAAGTGCTAAGACTAGGTAGTGTCCCTATCAGCAGCAACTTTAAAAAGTAATTGAACGTAACGGAGCTGTGGTGCTTTACACTTCAAAGCCCTCTGTAGATTGGATGTCACTCAGCTGACAGCCGGCGGCTGAGAACCACTTCAGCCCGCCCGTGACAGCGCCGGCGACAGCCGAGCGACGCCGTCTTTGGCAGGATTTCACACAAATCGCCCAAAAATAAGCAGTGAATAGCAGATGATTTAATGCGTGTCTGTTTTTTTTTTTATCTTTGACTGTGAAGCAGAAAGCAAGCAATGACGCCAGCGTGCTGAAAACATACAGCTGTGATATCAATACGTCAAGCCCGTATTATTTCAAGGACCAATAAATTAGGAAGGCTGGGTCACTTTTTCTGCTGTTAATTAAAGCCTATAGCATAATGCTATGGCACAGCTTGCAGTAATTGAGTTAATTACCGCTGCTAGCTTGACTGTTCACATGCCTCCCACACGCTCTCAGAGGGGTTGAGAGGTCGAGCACACCTACACCGCCGTCATGGAGCGCTCCCTGGAGAGGCCTGCTTAGGCTCACTTTGGCTCGATGTATTGAATACCTTTTTAGTTTAGGATGAAAGAGTCTTCGTGGGTGGGAATAAACCCGCCAGTCTCACAGCTATCACACAGGCCACAGTGTAACATAATTAAGGAAAAAACGGGATTGATGCCGTCGAATTAAAGTCCAAGCAAGAAATATTCTGCCTTTCAAAAGTTCTCATGTTAGAGCAAAGAAGACAAACAGGATGAGGGAGTCAGACCCGACTTTTCTTTCTGATGCTTTTAGCTCCAAAGTTCCCATATTTTTGCCTTCACCCCCCCTGCCCCCCCTTCCTCTCCTCACCCGGGACTCACAGAGCTCCAGGATTAGATTAGCTATCATTTATAGCAAGCCTGGGAGGCTGTGAAGAGCAGACTCCATCAGATGGAGAGATAATGGTGCTTTATGATAGATCCTGGCTAATGAAATGCCACTGTCTGTAATGAGATCAGTGAAAAGTGAGCTTTTGACCTCATGAAAAGGGCAGACAGCATGTTGAGAATATCTACTGAGGATGTTCTTGACGTCTAAGATTTCTGCCCTCCTGCTCAAGACGTGGTCAGCGAGACAGTAATAGTTTTTTGGGAGGGACGGAGCTGTGAGAAATGTGTCGCGGCTCTACAGTAACGCAGAGCCCGAGCCGGAGCACGACACGAATCACACATGCAAACAGCACAAACAGTGGAAATGCCAAAATGCTAATGCCAACATTTACCAGCGGCTGCGAGGTGGGGCTGTTCAAACAGTGGGAGGTGTGTAAGGTCAAGAAGGGGATTACTCATTCTCAGTGTGCCTCGGAGGTCCACACATCTGTAAATCAGCACAAACACACTATCATTCCCGACAGCAGCGTGAAGAGGGCGAAATACTGAGCCTGTAAGGAAACTTTAACAACTCTGATTCCACAAAAGTACAAAACAGAATGATTTGCTCACAAACTGTGTTTACCGACAACCGTTTCACAATCATGTGTTCACAAAGTGGTGAGCCTCGCTCCATCCTTGAGCCTTTCCAGGATGCCCCTTTCATACCCAATCATGATACTCTCACCTGTTACCAGTCAACCTGTTTACCTGTGGAATGATCCAAACAGGTGTTTTTCTTTCGTTGCTCCTGTCCCAACGTGTTTGAAAAGTGTTGCTGCATCAGATTCGGAATAAGCAGATATTTACAAAAATCAATCAAGCTGATGAGGTCAGACATTATGTTCTCTTTGTGCTGTTTTCAGTTGAGTAAATGGAGTTGGATCGTAATTGGATTGTTGGGGTTGTAATATCAAATCCAACTCGCTAATTAAAATCAATTTTCCAACAATTATAAAGCTTGAACCCAAATAAACTGGATTTGGTTTTATTACGCAGACAAACTTGGTTATTCAACAAACTGCGTACATGATCACAACAGTATCCAGCTTTCTGAGCTGTGTGCAGGTGCGTCTTTGACCTCTTAAAATACTATCAGACTCACAATCGACTGTGTAAAGCTACTGAAATGGACTGATTCTTTTCTCACACGTAGTCGTGCTCCTGTAAATGTGTAGAATGTGCGTGCACGTGGCCTCAGCGGTTGACATGAACTCAGTTTGGTTTCTGGCTGCCTGGACTTTGCTGGATTTGGCTTCCACATCTGGCCATGAGAACTGGAAAATAAGAGTGACAGTGTGGTCCACATTACTGATGGCAAACCTTGTTTTTCGTCGCAGCGTGTTTGCCATTAGGTTGCTGAGCATCATCATCATTTTTGTTCCATCAGATAATAACATTGCAGATGGATCATTCAGTGTTTTCAGACCAGGATAAGATGTTCAGAAAGGCAACGGCATTACTTACATATCCAGCTACTGATGGTCCTGCAGCTCTTATTTTTTTGTTCCTCGTCCAAGTAACCCTGACAACAAGGTGCCCTCTGAGGAAGGGACCCTCAGTCCTGTATAACTGCAGTTTGGAGGTACAGAACGTCCCAGCGAACAATTTAACGAGGCCCTTTGGTAGAGCTCCAGGTTCAACTTTGCTCTTCCAGTAAGTCTTATTTTGTAATTAGTCGCTGATTTTTTTACTCCACCATCAGTTGTTGTCAGCTGAACGTGCTGTTGCTATAGCAACCACGACCGACGCAGTTGTGTTTCATCTGCTTGCCAGATGCCGTTGTTGCCCATGTTGTGGTGCTCTTTTTCCACTGAAGCTGCTTTGTGGTCGCAAACCGCTAACCATGCTAGCCACGGTGCGAGCAGTCTGTGGCTAACATGTCGCTAACACATCATTGTAAGTGACTGCTGATTTACTGTTGAGCTGTACTTATTATTCATAACGTTCCTCAAATGAATACATGAAACAAATAAACAGATATTCCACGTTTCCAGCACGTATTCGCCACAGTTTTACAGTCACGGCAGATTCGACTGGAGCTCCTCCAGTTACCTCGTCCTGTTGCTCCCTCTTCTTCTGCAGCGTTTTAATGACACCTGATTGGAGTATTTGCACAAGCCACTGAACATTTTGATGAACTTCACCGACAGACGAGCGCCTACCTGTCCAACAGCGAGGACAGAAAATGTCAAAGATCTTGATGACTAAGCCAGTGTTATCTATAGATCTACTCATCCTTTGTTGTTGACGCTGCTGCAGCCACGCTCTCATTTTCTTGCTCGCTGCTGGTTTTTGCTTGCTGGTACTTTGTCACTTTGATCCATTGTAGAGCGCTGTGTCTCTTGTGGAAGTGAAAAGGTCTCATGTGGACAAAAAGCCCTGCAGGAATCAGTGTCAAATGTGCTGCTAAAATTTAGAAATAACACACCATAAACATGCAGTGTGAGTATACAGTTCATGTTCCTATTTCATACAAGTTGACCCATATTTTTTGCTGTAATTATTTTCTCTGCTTTATACACAAGCAAATATGCATTTGAAATATTGCAGTGACCCCTGTCCTCCATTATTGGATCAGTGCTCTTCACCTCCTGTGAAGCAGCACCGTCAACCCATGAATAAGAAACCAGCACAGCCTTCCTGTTACATAATGACTGTTTTCATGATTACCTTCGCTGTTCTTCTCTTACCTCTTAAAATATTCCTCCCCTTCACTCTCGTTTCTTGCTTCATACCTCACAGGTCGTCAACCTCGTCCGTCCAATCTCATTTCAGTCCGCTTTGCCTCTTGCTCTCAAGAAGGCGAAGAGTTGTGTGACAGCAAAACCGCATCTGAGAGCCGCCACCCCCCTCCCTCATCATCCCGGGGAGCTCGGCCTCGTGTTTGAGTCTCTGAAGAGGGGTCAGAGGTCGAGCGAAGTCATCTATAGCTTCAGGAGAATTCAGAGGGGGCTCATACGCCACTGACAAGTTTTCATTTACACCTTCCCTGCTCCCCTCACTCAACTTCATTTTTCATCTCTGCTGTCACTCCCGCGGGAGCTGAGCGCACTTGCTTCCCCTTGAAAATATGTGTCTTGCATTGCAGCAGGAGACCGTTAACAAAGAATAAATTGGTCTCATTCTCCTCTCATACATTCTGTTTATTAAAGTGCCAAACAGTTTTATTATATATACTTTCCCTGTGGCTATTTAATTATGCCGTTTACAGCGGCTGCTTTGTTGCTGACTGATATTTTAGACTCCACCTGGCTGTCAATAAGCAATCTCATTTAATAGTAAAAGCAGTCTTCGGGTAAAGTCTGTAACCACATGCGCTAAATTAATTTGAAACATCTTTCCAACTTTCACAGTCTGCCTGTCACTGACAAGAAGCTTGCCCACCGGCAGCACAGGGAAGACCAAACCGCCCTGAATCGTCTCTCCTCTCCTTTTTAATAACATTTCTATTATTGTCAAGAAGTCATTTCCGAGGCTAATCTCCTTTTGAAAAGGATAGAGAGGAGTCACAGAGAGCGATATACTTTTTTAGGGTTTTCTTTAATTGAGGAGTCATGGCGGGATTAAATTTTATTTGGTCCAAGGGAGCAGCCGGTCCTAGTGAGGCGACAAAGGAAATTGATTTTGTGCCCCACATCCTTTCCTGCAGCTCCTGGCTGGCGCTCAGATGGCACGGCACTGTGCCATGTTAGGACAAGCTGGGATGCAAAATAGCTTCATGCATGTCTTTATCTCAGAGTGTGGAGGGTGGCTCCACCGGCTTGTCGTTTGGAGCCATGAAACAGGGAAGAAGAGCAAGTGGAAATCGTGGATAGAGAGAGCGATCTCAGTTTTAATGGATTTGGGTGTAGGAGCAGTTTGTAGGCTAATCTAGTGTCTGCCAGAGGTCAGCACACATTAGGGAAACAAATACAAATGCGTTATCTGTCCCAAAAGTGCATTTAAATGACCCAGAAAGCTTAGCAGAAAAATGACGGTTTTGGTTGACTTTGCCGGTAGGATATTATGACTTCTGCCACTTTTATTGCTGCAACCTCCAGTGACTGTAGTAATTATGACGAGAGTGAAGGAGGATGTCAGGTGACGCGGTGTAGAAAGCAAGAAAGTGTGTGGAGAAGGTGGGATGGATGGATGGATGGATGGATGGATGGAACACACCACTTTCACCCAGGAGGCCGCTGTGAAACTGGAAGTCAACGTTGACCCATTTTAACGTGTTTATATGTAACAGTGATCTCCTTTTTTTAGCACATGGTCAGTTAAACTCTGCACACACAGCATCCTGCACAGTGAAGTGCAAACATCCCAGTAACAAGAAGAAAAACATGGCTAGCAAGTGGCATTTAGAGATCTCTGTCAGGCTGAATACACTTAGCAAAAAGCTCCATAATCACCTCAGCTGCTCTGCAAGTTTTTCCATGTTCGGCTGGCCAGAGGGGTGGCTTTGAATTTCAACTATGTCGTTCCTCTGAGGAAACCCTTTTAGACCCGCTGAGCCTGAGGGAACGCTGGCCTGAGTGGACACCTCTGGGCAGCTTGGCATGCTCGTAATATCATGGCCAGCAGTCACCCGGGGCGTTGCTGACAGGCCAAAATGTGCTAAGATGACCTTTTGCTTCTCATTAAAGTGCATTTCGTGTGGCCAGATGTGGCAAAGCAGCCTATAGTCAGTCTGTGGAGAGAGGCTGATGTCCTGAAGCCATTGTTCCTGTAGCGGCCCGTCGCATTAGCTCATCTGCCTCCCTGTCACCTCCTTCACATGATGTTCAGTACTTTACAAATGTGTGAAGTCCTGACACCCCACTAAGTGCTGCATGGGCCGCTGTCCGGGAGGAACGTTAAGTGCCCCCACAACACCGATCCGATGTGTCCTTGAACACAGAGATGAACGGAAAACTGCACACTTCCAACACACACATTCATATTCACGTGTTGGCACTTTAGCATCACCGAGGAGATGCTCCGCTTGTCTTTCCCTTTACTTTCCTTCACGTCACTGGAAGCTGTGAATTGGAAAAATGGACCGTTTCTCCCTCGAGACCCCAGAATCCTTCAAAACAGCTCTCCTGGTGAATGACGTGCGGGTATGAGGAGAAGGCTGCACTTTGCAATCGATTTGGATGTCATCACAAAAAAAAAGGAAAGAAAGAAATACAGAAAGAGAAAGCAAGAAGATGTCTTTCTCATTAAGAATACATGGAAACATGAAACAAGCAAAGAGCCAGCGAAGCAGGAAAACACTTGTCAAACAGGCTTTGACACAAACTTATGCAGCAGGTCTTTTCAATTCGCCGGGAACGTAGATCAAAAGTGGCCTCTTCATTATTATTGTGCAATGAAGAAGCTCCTGCAAGGTCCATGAGAGCTAATGTTGATTGCTTTTCTCCATTAACCATGAAAGAACCTCCTGATTGAGTCAGCTCTTGCTGGTGTGAGAAATGGCAGAGAAGAAGCTCGTGGTAGCCGTGAGTCACTCAAGTTTAGATATTTCTAAAGACTGTCTGTCTGAACGGTGATCACATCTGGTCATTTATATCCTGAACAATAAAGGTGCATCACCACTTGTTGCTGTGAAGATTAAAAACTGCCTTTAAACATGCAAAAAACAGTAGTTAATTTAAAAAGTTAGCGTTATATATGACAAACAACATGTGTAACACAGCCTGAGTTGACGGCTGCTGAGACAAAATTGGCATTAGTCTGTTTTTTACGAGCTGACCAGACTGGAAACCGCCATCTTTTCTTTGCAGACGGCGCTGGAGTGATTGGCTCTTGCAGCTGCGTGTGTGTGATTCAGTAAATCCACCTTATCGTCTTGGATGCAGGAGGGAGCTGTGGGCCTCTGGTCAGCGTTGTCTGATAGGGAAACCATCTCTTGCTTCTGGTCATGCTATTTGTTGGCTCTGGAAGGCGTCGGGAGAGATTGCTTTTAAGAGACTTCGCACATATTACAAAGCTGTCACTGTTGGGAGCGTCGACAGCTGATCGCTCTGTGGGAGTGTGACGCTCAGAGAAGCAGAGGCCGCTAAGATAGCAGTTGTCAGGGAGGTTAAGGGTGGACAGACTTTCCCAGCATATGCTTATACAGATTCCTCCACCCGTTCACTTCCAGAGATGGACGGTGTGCCGCGTCTCCGCCTGCCGGTAATGCCCGCCCTGGATGATCGGATTATAATCACATGAATCCCAGACTGCATCTAAAGTTCAGCCATAGAATCATCAAGATGTCCAGAGGTGGTCACAGACACATCTGGCTAATTTAACAAACGCTGCATTTGGTCTCCAAATCACACATTTGCCCCCCCCACCCACCCACACACAGCGGTCATGTGGACTTTTGGACTTTAGATAATAAACGTCCTGTCAGAAAGTGACCTCGCTCAGAGGAGTGGGATGTCGTTAATCTCTGCTGCTTCGAAGGCCACTTAAAAAGTCCAATTTAATCGTTTTTGGAAATATTTTATTCTAATTTATTGATTTACATCCATCAGTCAAGCGCAGTCATTCCTGCTCTTTGTGTTAACCCTCACAGTTCCAGGCCGGATGCTGCTTTTTCTGTGCTACTCGCATTTATCGGGCTCCATCAATGGCTTCAAATATGGCTGTGTTATAACCAGGGCCATTTGAAAATTGAGAAATATTAATAGATTACAGAACTACGGTGGCCCTGAGAGCTCAAAACCTGAAGAAAACGCATTCAAACAGACAAAACACTAGCAAATTAAATATACACCTTCATGCAAATACAGAAAATCCAACCAAATACCACCATACAGAAGAGTAACACAACTAATCAGAGACGTCTGTAGTCAAACATGTAACTACCTGATTTGATGAAAAAGGGACACAACAACCAAACTTTAAATGCTATAACGCGCCACATGCTCATAAAGACCAGAGCTACTGATGCGTTCACTGACTGCACCAAGCAGTTTGGATAAAGCTTCGTTCACGCCGGCGTCACTGGACTGATGAGGTTCTAACTGACTCTGGGACAGTTTAGTGTTCTCTATAATATCTAATGGAAATGTGGATCCTCTACACATCTCAGTGAGTCTGCTCGACATCACTATAACAATGCATGTCAACCTTAATTTTCGTGAATTATGTTCCTACAGTGGTGTGCCAGAGTACCCTTTTCGAGACCTTTATTTAACCAAAATACGCCCGGTGGGACGCTTTTGTGCTTTATTTCTGCTTTAATGTCCCACAGAGGGGCCATTCTGCAGTCTAAGCATCCACACTCTGCTCGGCTCAAATAAAGAAACGCCTGCTGCTGTTTTGACAGGTATTATCCGGTGTTTTGCTTTTATATGGCGTGGTATCGTCAGGGCTTGTGAAATGGAAATGTGGCTCTGTTTAATTAAGCAACGAGCACAGCGTCTGACTCCTGCCTTCACTTTAAATACTTTAATCGGCAGCTGGAAAAGGTTTTTAGATGTTTTACAGCCCGTTTTTCTCTAAAAATTAGCCTCCACTTTGATCCTGCGGGCAAAAGAGGAGGCACTTCAAATACATTTCTGTGGAGTGTGGAAGCCATGTTTTTCTGCACCGCCTCTTATCTGAGCATGAAGCAACAAGTGCTGCTGTTGTTTGGTCTGGACAGGACACTGCCAGTGCTTTCCAGCTGTTTATTCCTACTTGATGATTGCAAATCAATCAATTCACCCGTCACAGGTGCTCGCTCCACTCTTCTTCTTTGGTATGGCTGTGTCATCTCTGGGCATCTTCGCTAAGAATCGGGTTCTTTAGAAGTTTGAAAAGAAAATGGAGCTGAACAAAGACACAACAATTGCCTCGGCACAGTGTTTATAGTCGCCCGTGTGGAGCAGAAACACACACACACATGCAATTGTTGTGTCAGTCAACTTGAAAATATCAGCGTGCAGTGTTATTTCTCCTTGTCGGCCTCAGTCCTGTCCTGCAGTCTCACCGTCATATCACTCAACATCACTTCTCCTTCAGCAACAGTCGGCGGAGTTTAGGAGGGTGGTGGCCTCTCTGGTATTATTAGCGTTAAGGTCAGACTGTGCCAGCTTGTGGCGGCGAATGGCGGGCTGGGACAGTGTGTTCCAGGTTGTCTGCAGGCTGCAGAGTGTGACAGGAAGAGCCGAGCAGACAGTAAGCAGAGGACGGGGCATCGCTGACTCCTACACAGACACATCAAGGATAACTGGCTACATTAACTCTGTCCATTAGTGCCTGTCCCTCGCAGACAGGAAGTGACTGATCGAGGCAGATGTGTGGGATTTATTTATATCCCAGCTTATTTGGCTGCTTTGTTTGCCGTTTGCTTGTCAGGCATCCTTTCAAATAATGTCCAGGGGATCTATGACAGACAGGGATAAGCAGGGAGTGTGTGTGTGTGTGCATGTGATTAACATGCGAATGCCTTTCTGCAGCACGACTGAGAGTGAGCCGGGGATGTTTAGGAACAACAGCTACAGAGCGGTTTTCACTGATTTCCTGCATAAATTTTCTACCGAGTGCAGAGCCGTGATTGCATTAACAAAGAGAGCGTGCAGATAAAGGGATGGCGAGGAGAGATTGGGAGCCACCAGATTGGGAAAAAAAAAACAAATAATAATGAATGAAACAGCTTCTTACATGCCGAGGTGAAAATCACTCCGCTATTAGCAGGACCGTGAGAAAACAAACATGAAGCTGTCGGGTCAGTTAATTACGCCCAGCTCTTTATTCAGACATTAACTTTAGAGTAACTATCACAGTCAGACCTGTTATGAGACTGGAAGGAAAAAGAAAATATGATGCAAACAAAAAAAGTAGTAATTACTCCATTTTTTTACTCAAAGTCCAGTTTGTGAAAATCATGAATCAGATGCATAAAACTGCAGATTTACAGCTGAAACAGACAGAAATCCATCAGGTTTATGGAGCCCCGTGTGGACATGGTTCGGTTTTCTAAACCCAGACGCACATGCAGGGTCCTCACAGATGTAGACACGCCTGTTTTCACATCAGTATTCAGCCTGCTTCACCAGTCTTAATCAAAGTAAGGTTTATAAATGTGCCGAAAGACTGCAATCATCTGCAAACGAACTGTTCACCGACAAAGCGTCCCTGATCCCCTGTAGTAACGTCCTTTATCCAACCATGTGTTCACAAAAGGCGCCTGCTTCTTGTAAACTCAGCATGCGTCCTTTTCTTTGTTGGCAATGTTGCCGTCGACGGTGGAAACACCAAAACACGTCCTTGCTCTGCTTCTCAGAGGCTTCATTGTCGTGATTATGTGATCAGCACAGCTTTGCTGAACTCACTGATTCGTCAAGCTGAACCTCTGCTGGACTTCGATTTCATCTCCTTCAAACGATCATTGTGCTGATAAACTGTGAAGTTAGAATTTGATCCGGTCAGCGTTAGTTTTTCATGCCGTGTTCTAATGAAAGTCCACATTTCAAATGAAAAGTGACAGCCTTACTGTGTGAAATCTGCTAACAACACGAACAATGTGCTGTCAGACTGCAGTTCTGACGCTGCCAGAAAAAAGGCCTTGGAGAAACCTGTGAATAGAAACCGAAGCAAACAAAAAACTAGAAGAGACTTTCTGTAAAACCCATCCTGAAACTAAAGCAGATAAATCAGTAATATGCAGCCAAACAACAGACGTCGAAAATAAACTAAATTCAAGCTGATTGCAGGAGGTTTTCACCTGATCGCTACTGGACGTTTCAGGCTGAAATGTCTTTTGACTATTCGGGACAGAGCCCTGGGGTCCCTCTGAGTGAGGGGCAGCCCACAAGACACTGGCTGACTGTGTGAGTGCGTGAGATGCTTCCCAGTTGCTGTGCTCCAGTTCAGGAGCTGGAGATATGAAAGGACTGGAGCTTCTCTTGGGTCCACGCAGCGCAGTGGAGCCGATAAACAGATCAGATCGGCGCTGCCTCCCGCTGACCCAAATACAGGCTCACATCCGTCCCTCCTCCGTTGAGGCCGGACGGTCTTCTCTGACGTGTTTAAGGAGGAGGACAGATGTGAGTTTTTGCCTTCAAATCTTGCGGCGACTCTTTCCAACTCCACGACGAGTGAAGCTGTAACTTTTCCTAAACTTTCTAGAAGTTCCACCTTCAGATGCTGTAGGTTTGATTAGAGGAGACACATGTTAAGATCTCGGTTTCCTCCTTCAGCAAAATATCCAACTCTATGTCCTTGATTCCTGTTCAGTATTCTACAAACATTGCCAAACACACAGACTTATACATATATGATGTGTTGATTCAGTGGACATCATCCTCTTGACGAGCGCCTTCAGATGAGTTTTGTTCCAGCGGGGACGTACGATTCCGTGCCGCTGCATGATATGAAACATTTCACAATCTGCTGCTGTTTCTTCGCTGTATTTTCAGCCATTTGTGAGAAAGAACCTGTGCAAATATGACAAGCGTTTGATAACATTACAGCTGTTTCCCTCCTCTCCGCCTGAGGTGTCTATCTCCGTCTCTCAGTCTCCCTCTGAAGCCTGCGTGTTGACGATCGAGATGCAATATTCTGACAACTTCCTGTGCAGTTTTGTGCTCAGACAGAAAAGAGAAAGTCTCCTTCCCTGCTTCCTTGGACACACACAGCAGATTATACTCTGCGCTTACGACCGCGTGACGTTTGAGTTTCTGCTGTTTCTAACGTTAAATAAGGTCAGCCGCGCTTCTTGGAGATTGTGACCTATTTCGTGGAGCCCTCCGGGGCCCCGCTCCTCATACAGATCCAGATTAGAGAGCTGGCGGTTTGGCACAAGTCTGTATTTTGTGGTTCTTCAAAGCTGCTTTAAAATTCATATGTTGGAGCAACAAGTGCAGCTCAACCGCACACATTAGTAGGAAACTGACCACATGTGAGCTGGTGTGGTTTGTCTGTAGTTTACAGTTTTATATTCATCTAACTGCAGCCGGGGTTGTCTAATTGAGCTGTCAGAGGGCCATAACAGCAGCATTAAATGTGGCGTCTGATTGTAGAATACTGTTTTGGATCTGATATGGTGTTTTATTTGATTTTGGACTTCGCTGATGTAAAGTGGTTTATTAGAATCTCCTGTTTGGTTTCTAATGGCAGTGTGGTTTGGTGGGTTTAGTATATTTTGGCACTAATACGGCTTTATGTACAAGAAAAAGTGTTTAATAATATAACAAAGCATAAAATGATGCTCGTGAATCAGTTGTCCCAATGCATGCTGGGAGGGCTCCTCACCCCTGCCTCACGTAATTGCAATCAAAGGATCATCACATGATGCTGATGATGATTTCTGCTCTCTCTATTTCAAAATAAGAGCACGGTAGCTTCATCCAGGGTTAACAAATCAGTCCTCAGCCTGCTCTCAAAGAGCCGGATGAGAATAAACAGGATTATTTTACAGAGATCTTCTTTTGTCGTGCGTACAGCACATTTGACATGTTGGTTCTTTCTGCCCACATTTTTAATCCAACACTCTTTCAGCTCTGTTTTTGGTCTCCACCAGCTCCTGAGGGAAATATCTGACTCTTTAGCTGCTAAATGCTACACGGTGTTCAGCAGCTAGTTGCTGCCTGTGTGTGTCTGCTGTTTGGTCCTGGGCCGGTAGTGAACAGTGGGTTTATCATCACTGAATAAACCCTGAAAAGCTGCCTGCTGCGGCTAAAAACAACTCTATGAGAGCAGTGAGTGTGAAGCGTAACAGTGAAGTTTCAGGATGTAAAACCAAAGAGCTGAAAGATGCTGATGCAGAGCTGGATGGTAACTTTTGTGGGTTCATCACTTCGAGTGACCCCTTCTCACATTACAAACAGTCTGTACTGCAGATCCATTTTTATTATAAAAATAGATTTTAGCTGCTGCAGTGTGCACATCCAAAAGTGCAGCAGCAATCATCTGCAGGTCTACCTCGGCTTAGAGGTGCGAGTTTGTCTCCAACATCACTGACAGCTTTCTCCACCACCAAAGGCTCATATGGCCTGAATCCTAGGATGAAAACATGTGCCTCCTCTTCATCCTCCTCCACATCCTCCATAAGTGGGGGTGATTGGAGGCGAGTGATCTTCAATCCTGCTGTTATCTGGTCACTGTGTTTGCTGCAGGTTGATACCAGATGCAGCAAACGTTTCTGTATGAATGCAGCAAACGTCCGATGTAGATGGCTTTCATTAGGCTCCATTTTGCAGCCTCTTGTCCCGCCTCCCTTCAAACTGTAAAAATCAAATCACTGACTTAAGAAAAAAAGGGCATAACTTGTTCTTTGGGCCACGTAAGCCAATTACAAAAGAAAACTAGTACCAAATACAGTGCGCTGTAGTCATATGTGAGATGGAAATAATAAGCTGTGTGGGACCTCGGTTAGCAAAAAGCAGCTTTTAAATCTCTCCCCGCTCCACCGCCCACTCCCACACATTCATGCCTATACTTTGACTTTCTTCCTCCTTACCGCTGCCTCCTAATATGGTCCAAATTGTGAGAGGTGCCTCGATGCCTCTACACCCTCATTTGTATCTGTCAAACTTTAATGAATGCTTAGGCCATGAATGTTGCATGACTGGGAGCGTTAGCACATGCATACTGAACTGTGTCCCAAGCACATGATTCATTATTTTTCATTTCATTGCAGAGCATCCTTTTGTTCTCCGGTGCATAACACTTTAATCTACATAAAGATGCGCTGTGGTATGAACTAAACAATGCTTCCACGTTCTAAGAGAAAAGAAACAGATGATATAGCATGTCATCAGCTGGTAGTAGATCAACTTAATTGGTATTCACGCTCGTGTTCTGAGCCGCTTCCGCCTCCGAAGCGATAAACAAATAATGGTTGATACAGTTGGCACCAGGGGAAGGCGTCTGCACACAGTGTGCTAACTGTGTTTGACAGGACTAAATGCAGGAGACCTGTGGTTTTGCCTCTCTCCACACGGACCTGACAGGATCATCTGAAACCCGACTCTGCCTCTGCAGCGAGACGCCTTGTCAGCGACTCAAACGCTGCGTTGGGCTTCTGCTCCCCGAGGAAGCGTTCTGCCAAATTACATTCCTCGAAAAGAGACAATAAATGAATAGTTTGCTTACTTTAATCAGGCTCTGGCTTGTACAGTGAAGAGAACAGCACCAGCGGAGGCAGAACTTGTTATCTGAGACAAAGTCGCACTTTGCCAAATCAATCTGTTTAAAGCTGCCTTCGCTCTGATTCGACGGATCTACCCGATGGAAACGAATCGGACTCCTGTGAGACACACATCTGTCAGTGGAGAAGAAAATGGAAAGACGCCCTTCATTCACTAATGAATCTAAGATATTCACAGTAGTGCCTTCCTGAGATAGAATAGAAAAGGCATAGTTTCCTGCCTAATGTCAAGACCTCGAGACCTTTGGAAACCTGCTCTCCAGTCAGCTCCGAGTATCCTCCAGCGTGCACTCACCAAAGCAGAGAGCGTGTTTGAAGAGTGTATCTGCCGCGTCTGTTTTCCTCGGGGAGGAAACAGCGGCTGCTTGGCGTTCGGAAAACATTATTACTATTTTTGGATTTTTGTGAAGTTGCTCTAAAAACTTTGCTGCGCTCAGGCTTAAATATCAGGTGTAGAGAGGTGAAGGGATGTGCAGCATACCTCCAAAACAAGCAATAACTGGGTTTCCAGCCAAGAAAAAAAAAAAAAAAATGCAAAGGAGCGCTTGTTTTCTGCACTACACACACTGGTTCACTGGGATCAGCACAAGTTGGTGCCAATTCTCCAGTCAGTTGCTGAAGAAGAGGGCACAAAAACAGTAGAAAAGATGATGCGCATGTGGCGTTTCTATTTGCTCCTCCACCGGGCCAGAGGACAACCGAATAGAAACTGATGAAGCTGAAAGAGTTTTACAAACCTTTGAGCCCTCGTCAACCTTTACCTTTATGGCCGGCGAGCCAAAATGTGTGTAAATCTTTATTTCAGCTTCAGTCTACGTTTGCATTTCTTCCACAGCAGCGTCTCTGAAGCAGCAAGCGACAAACTGCACCAGCAGCAATTAACCTCTGCACATGTAAGCTGACAGCAGTCATATTCATTCACTATTAATTACTTATCAGGAATTAGAGTCTGTCAACTCATCACAGGCAAAGATTAACACTAATATACGTAAATCCATTCTGACTGCTCTCAAGCTTCCTGCAGAGAAGCGTATTAATCCTGATGGGACTCGCTTTCTCCACAATGTTTCCATTTATGCGATGAAAGTGGTCACTAAATGGTTTGATGAGCACAATAGTCAAACACAGCTTATGTCCTAATTGTCTTCATCGCTAAACAAAAGCAAGGCAAGTTCATCTTCTCACCCTCAAAACAATTAAGAGGAATTACAGATGATCATAAACCAGCAAACCAAAAAATGATGAGGGCAGAGCAAAGTGTAATTCAGCTTTTGCTGCACTCAAAGCAAAGAAAGTCGCTAAAAGCCTGTTTTTAGTGGAGTTTTAGAAGAATGCAGTGATCAGGTTAACATAATCTCCTCTGACAGGCCTTGACAACCACAACAGAGCTCAATCACACTTTGTGTCGCGTCGCTTTCGGTGCTTTTTCCGTTATTTTGACAGGAACACTCAGTTTTTGCATGAGAGGGAACGAGAAAGTCATGTTTCTCCACACAGTCTGCAGCTCACTGATCCGAAACGAGGGTCAAACATAGCAAAACTCTAAGGATATCAGCCCTCTCATTGTATATCAGGATGTTTTCAGACTGTATCGTCTGGAGAGGCGTCTGTCTGTCTGTCAGTCTGTCAGACAGCGAATGTTTTCCAAAAATAAACAAAAGACAACATTTCTGGGCTGAGAGGTCAAACGCCATCATCGTGATTCCCGTGTTTTTACTTCCTTTTTCCTTCAAGCAGGAAGAAAACTACGCTTTTTGGCATCGATGAGGGGCTAACATGAGGGAAAAGAGCTCTGGAAAGATTAAAGTGACTTGGCATTCACTCTGACTCTTCTTCTCTCTCAATCGCCGCTTGTTTTGCTTTGGGTAGCATGAGGATTTAATCAGGAAGTGTTTGTCCACTAACGCCATTTCTTTTCTCATTTATCTCAGACAATAAACCGTGAATGGCAAAGTGAACCTTTGCATCTTTAAACCGTGTTTGTCCTGCAGCATCTTTTTAATGTGGCCTCCTGAAAACAATGTGCAGAGATGTCTTATTATGTGCGTCACGAATTAAACATAATGCGTGTGAAAAGGAGAGTTTAGCCGATGTCATACCTCCCGTTCTCATCTGGTCACTCTGTCTTGATACTACAAAGCTACGGCCATTAGCCAGTTAGCTTAGCTTACCATAAACAGTGGAAACAGCTAGTCTGGTTCTATCCTGTAAAGCACACTAATTAAAAAGTTATATCTCCTTTGTTTAATCCTTTGTCTCTTCACCTTAAAAACCGCAACAAAAAAAACACAACATTTTGTTTTTACACTTCAATTTTAACAAATTTGTTAAACAAACAAGATAAAACATGCTAATATGGGAGATTCAAAGGCGCAGGATGGTGGATTTTGTTACCTTCGGACAGAATCAGGCTAGCTGTTTCCCCCTGCTTCCAGTCTTTGTGCTAAGCTAAGCTAACTGGCTACTTGTATTCAGTGAGCTGTATCAGTGTTCTCATATAACAGAATACCAACCTATTCCTTTAATGGTTTATGCTAAAATTACTGCCAAGAGAAGGAAAAAGAGATTTTTGGTGAAATTCAGTTCTTAAATCTGCTTAAATCCTGCAAATGAGTCTGAGCTAAACAAAGGTCGGCCTGTGAGAACTGATAAAGCATCTATAGTAAAATCTAATTGCCGCCAGCCTTTTTTTGTACTGTTTCGTTTTATATAATCAAGCCTCATACATAATGCTGCTAATAATAGAGAAATCTAAGAGGGCAAATCCCCCCTGTGGGAATCTGTGCTGTGCTTACAGAAGAAATTGTTTCCCGCCTCCGAACTGTGTCAAACATGCTGCTCAGATGAAAGCGGAGTTAAGAGACAAAGATATAAAAGGTGCACATGAAGGCAGAACAATGCAAAGTACGATGTGCCGCATTTCCCGTCATCCTGCTCGGGTTTACGACGACACAGATGGTGTTGGTGACAGGAAGTCGCAAGGTATGAGAGGGGGATAATTAGAGAGCGTCGTGTCACCAAGATGGCTGACGTTTTACTGACATGTTGCTGACACATCATGATGGTGGTGTCAAACTTAGTGCGTTGTAATGTGCATATAAGAGGAAACATTACAGCAGGAGCTGACAAAGAGAGTCAGAGAGCGACTTGTCTGTCCCCTTTCTGTTTCCTGACTGTGTCATGGCGGCGGTTGGCAGGTTCCTGTCTCAGATCACTGGACTGAAGGCTGAGTCATGATGAGGCGGGTCTGAAAGGAGGCCAGAGCTCCACAGAGCTTCTCCTCAGTCAAAAGTCCAAGTCTGAAGTCTGTGAGTTTGGCTCCAAATCATGACTTCAAGCTCATTTTAAACTGTATTCTGTTCAGTAATGAGCTTTTTAATGTGCAGAAGCTTCAAATTTCACTTGTATATCTTGTAAGCATCGTGCTCAGATCTGCAGATAAATACAACAAAGCACAAAGAATTAAGAAAAATCAATGCAGCATGCTCAGTGCATTCAGGGCCGGAGTGTATCTAATGATGGTTTAGCAGTGTTAATTCTCACTTAGCTTCTGACATTTTGGACGCAACGATGAATTTTCATTAACTACTTAGCAGTCATGAGTCTCAGTACAATAACAGCTAAAATAGCTTTGCCAAAAACTGAAGCAGCGCTGCATATTTTGACTTATAATGAAATCTAATGTGTCTCACAGCTCAAAAAATACCATCTGCTTTGGCATGAATGACTGAAATCAAGCATGCACCAGCTGAAAGCACTAACCTGTGTGGGGATATTTTCAGGAGGAGAGGTTGGGTTCATCTGGAGCCTTTTGCTCGTCCCATATTTGGACCTTGACACAGTTCCTCTGTTTTTTCCAAAAGGCTTTGAAGTCCCTAATTCCAAACAGTGCAGCGCATGGCACGCGTCCTGTGGAAGCCTCTTAGAGTCCAAAACACATTGTTTTGTTTGTTGACTCGCTGGCGTCTCACATATCTGTAGCTGGCAGGCGCGCTGTGCATCACGGAGATGAGCGGACATTCCTCCAGTGGCAGCGATCACCAGACGCAAAAAAAACCCCCAAATTATTCACTCATCATCATCAAAGCTGAGTCTGGAGCCAGTAAAGACGAGCTGTAAATCAAGTCTAAAGATGATGTGAGTTGATCCCAGAGGACAGTCAGAGTGACTGTATTCTGCCGCCAGCAGTTGGTGTCAGCAGTTATTAGCAGCCACTCCTGGCTCAGCTCCATCACCGTGAGACTGACAGGACTCCCTAAAAACGCGGTGTTCATGAGGATGGGAGTGGGTTTGAGCTCTGTAACGTCTCAGCCTGTCAGTGAGGAGGGCAGAGTGTATTTGGCCTCTTTTGGACAACCTCTAAATCAGAAAGGGAGTTCCAGACACTGTTTGACAATCTGGTGAGCATTTCATTTCACGTCTTTGGCGCCCTTCGCTGCGTCGTTGAGGAGGAACTCAGTTGCTCTCTGCAGAACCTGCGGTCCTGATGCTGCAGAGCCGCTTAGGAGAGACCAGTGAGGTTTAATTAATGTGCCGGTGAGGAATGTCTGAAAACGTCTGGGGCTCCTCTAACAGGCGAGTTGGCAGGCTGACAGACAGGCAGATGTTCAAACAGAGTGCATTCTTCTTTTGTGAGGAGGGGGCTGCTGTGTTTGGCCGCCTTTTAAAGCGGACACGGTGTGATGGAGATTAGGAGCAAGCTGTGCAACCGGCGTTTAGTGGGCCGGTCAGGCGGGCATACGGGGGAGAGATTTTACATATCAAAGCCAAAGAGACAGAGGGAAGAGAGCGAACATCAGGCATGGCGATCTGGGCTGCACTCCATACATCATGGCATCGGAGCGAGAGAGTTCGAGGAGAGGAGAGTGAGGCGAGCCTCTTCATTGGATTTGGTGCAGCATTAAACACACACATGCGTTTTCCTTTTGCAGACTTCAGTGACTCCGTAGCGAAGTGGTGTTCTTCTCCATGAACTCGAGCTCCAGACTCACTGTCTGCCTGCATCTGTGTTCAAGGCTGCTTTGCATCTGAGTAGCCTGCAGCTCACCCCGCGGTGTTACCTCCACAACGTGGCTAAAGCCTGGATTAAAATAGTGCAAATGAATATGTCAAGGGACTCCGTGCTCAGCAAATGCACTGCACTAACAAAACCAGTTCGAACAGGACGAAACTTCTGATTTAAGCACTTTCACAAAGTTCTGTGAACTCAGCTTACTGCAAAGTTTTACGAAACACACTTTCAATACAGGAACTAATGAGATGTTGAGATCTTGACACTGATTTGTTGTCACTTATGTAAACATGAATAAAATCATTATTTATTTATTTATTTATTTTTAGCAAATCTACATTTTACCAGCGCAGTTTTTTACAGTTCAGAAAAGCTTAATGTTTCAAAGAGCTCTTTATCATGAAAATGGGCACTTTTGCACCTCTGTGCTGCAAGTTCAGCAAACTTTAAGCTTGATGTCACTCAATAGGCCAGTATTTGAGACCAGTGCTGGGAACGTTCCCACAGTGGCGCTGACAGCACTGTCTCCTCCTGCGCTGGTTTAAACTCACCTCACGGCGGACCTCACTGACACCATTTTCATCGGTTTTAGAGAGTCCTCCTCCTGTCCTGTCTCCTGTCTGAGGTGTTTTCTGCTATAACGACCCTGACACTGATGTCTCCACGGGTTAAAAATACCTGGAACATGAATACTTAATAACAAGACAAGGCGTGGAGAGGCTCATTAGGAGCCTGTCTCCCCGCTCTGTCCTCCAACTCAAATCTGACATGCTAATATCAGCTCCAAAGTGACAGAGTTGAAAAGTTTTAAACGACAAAGATCATCAGTCACATCTGTCAGAAAGAGAAAAAAAAAGCAGAGTACGTTCATTTCTCACTCTTTCCCGTCTGATAGATCGATTTGGGGATGTGTTGATGTATAGCCGATTCGTTTATAATCCACTGTGAGCCACTTCTTTGTCACACCAACTGTGAATGAATGGCTAATTAGGCCGCTTGTGGTGTCTAAAAGGGAAATGCGCCTGACTGAACCACCTTACTGACACACACACACACACACACACACACACACACACACACACACACACGTGCGTCTGCAGGCGCACAAACACACGCAACAAACAGATGCAGCAGCCGTCAATCAAACGCAAGCCACGTCTTCCTACGGCTGTCACAACGCCAACATGGGAACCTCATTGCCCTGCAGCGGTGAGGACTAAGCATACAGCTGTGGTGTTCATGCGTGTGTGTGTGTGTGAGTCCTGTCATTTGCCCACTCTGACTCTTTTACCAAATCCACATCCAGCATTTAAAACATAAGCACGTGTGTGTGTTTTTGCGTGTGTGGGTCTCGGTCGCGCTGTGTGCAGATGACTTGGACCGCTGCTCTAAACTGCAGATATTAAACGTGTCAAGCGCCGTGATTTATTCCTCCTTATCCCCGAAGAGTGAACCTGTGGGAATCAGGGGAAAAAAAGATGGCAAATAACATCAGCACTCATCTTTCCGTGTTGCATTTTAATTTCAGCTTGTCTGCTTTACAGTGGGGACAACCACTGTTGACATGCCTTGAAAATAATGAATGGCTGACTGCATTGATTTTTCCATGCATACATTACCATAATACTCGGCCGTGGGTTGTGTGTGTGGAGCGTGTAAATATTGGTTCTTTTAAAGCCAGTGTCTGCGGCTGGATAGTGATGGAATGAGTGGTTCATCTTGGAGAAGAAGCGTAGCCCGACCACCCCCCGGGGGACGTTCCTCTCATTGCTTCCCCCAACGTAACCAGGCCAAAGATCGAAGGACCAATCAATACCCGCCTCACTGCCGCAACCTAACCCAAGACCTGCGACGCAATCCGATGCTCAGAGGCTTGGATAATCACTGGGCTCTGCGGAGACAGCTGGTGTCACCAGGGATTGGAGGATGGAGGTCCATCTGCAGCTGAGAGAGAAGTTTAATGGAAACCGACCACAATGACCTCATGTGCCCTCACAAGGAATCAATAGCTATGAGCTCTATTCATCACACAAACGTGCTATGTCACAGCAGGATGTGCGCTTTGTTTGAGTACTCGCCTCTGGTTGGGCACGTCGTGGTCAGCTGTGACGCAGTTTGGCAC
>JBBMOE010000034.1:3428850-3469089 GCA_037975065.1 Chaetodon trifasciatus
CCCGCTTTGTTTCCCACTTTTCAATTCCTCACTTCACAGCCTTCAGCGAGGAGTCTGTGAAGTGAGGAAAGCAAGAGAACTTTTTCTGAGACATTATTTGAAATCCATCTTCAGACCCTGAAAATTCTTTTACTTTTTAATCACACTCTTTCAAAGGACTTTTAATCACACTCTTCCTGCAGTGTACTGTATTGTGCTGTGTGTGTGTGTGTGTGTGTGAGAGAGAGAGAGACAGTGATGTGGGCAGTGAGTGAAAGCCAAGAGAATAAAGAGAGACCCCATCATTACACGCAGACGTTCTGTCGTTCCATTAGAAAGAACAAAATGACCCTCATCACCCTGCCTTCCCTACAGAGACATAATTGGGTTTTCAGGGGAAAATTTCTTAGGACCTAAATTGCATTTGTTCTGTCTCCTCCCTGTGCTGCCCTGCTCAGCCCACCCCTGCAGCGAACAGTCCACGAAGGCTCCACAGGAAATAATTATTCCTGCTGTCACACACTAATGATCATGGCTACTTAACTGCATCCCCGCATGGAGAATAATAATAATTCTGCCGTGATGGGTGTCATCAACTTATATATGAGGCCAATTTCTTTGGATGTAAGCAGGACGAGGTTGTGAAATCATTAGGAAAGTTCAGAATAAGCCATCGGTCATTTGGATTGTCTGATTTCTTTTTGTCCTCCGGTGCTACTTGACACGTGTGGTTAATCACCTCAGTTAAATAATAGAAGGATTTATTCACACGACCAGGAAGGTAATTGTGAGCATGGCTGCATTAAGCTGCCCTGGCGCCCTGAGCAAAAATGAGCTATGGGCCACTACTGATACATTAGGGTGCATTATTTATAACTGTAAATAGGATATTGATGCATGCTCCCAACTAAATATTCTGGAAATGAAATTCTTAAAAAAGATGTCTGAGTGTATTTACAAGTACTCTCGTTTTATTAAGATATATACTGAGCGACAGAAGTTATTTTCCAGTAATTCTACCCCCTCCAAACTACAATGTGACGTCACGTTCAGCCCCCAACACCTTGACTTATGAATACAGCAATCAGCTGTGGACAGTGGTGAGGAGAGTAGAAATACTTCAACAGTAGAAATCCTAGCTGTAGTACTTGCAAGGTAGCAGTACAGAGTTGATTCTAGTGTTTGTGGCAAATTTACATCGTCTCCACCACATATTCATAATCCCTCTCCGGTCACTTTCCACTGTTACGACCGACTGGATCAAGTCTGACGAGGTCTCCTCCAGTCTGGGTCAGGTGGTATTAACAATCAGCAGGTAAAATCACACATTTTGCTGCCCGTCGTTCTGAAAAAAGACCTTTTTAAACACACTCCATCTTTGCAACTGACATCAGCGACCAGTGACGTCGCCTGAAACAGAAGAAGGATGGTGTAGAGGTGTAGAAGAAATGGATGAAAAACTGACTGAATTGGTGCTACAGAATAAAGTCTGCTACGACTTTACAGTGCAAATGCATATAAATCTTGCATATAAACAGTGGAAGCTGCTGGTTGCTCTCCATGCTTGATTTGGTACAAGTACTCACCACAATCAGTGTTCTTGTGGGAATAATTACTGTCTTCTTGTATTTACTCAGTCATAAAGTTCATACTCCTCTCTGACTGTCAAAGAGTAAAAAAAAAAGCTGTGAAAGTTGGTGGAAATAATCTTCATGTGAGCTTCGTCCAGTCTTCGTAGGCTCTAGCTTGTCTTCAGATTTGTCCCAAACTTAAGCTAACGTTAAGCTAGCAGGTCAAACGGCTCCGATGGACAGCCTT
Source organism: Chaetodon trifasciatus (assembly GCA_037975065.1). NCBI lineage: Eukaryota > Metazoa > Chordata > Actinopteri > Chaetodontiformes > Chaetodontidae > Chaetodon > Chaetodon trifasciatus. The sequence continues at coordinate 3,430,648 of JBBMOE010000034.1, forward strand.
GGCTGTCACCGACTCTGAGATAATGAAGCCACGGTCACTTTAAATTTCAGAAAACTACACGAGTGAGGCATTAAAGGATGGTTTGGTGCTTGTATTTTCACATGTGTAAGATTGACTTTTTGCTGCGGTGTTGAAAGAGGTTTTTATTGTAGTGAGACAACACAAGCAACCACCGCCGCAGCTTCAAAATCAGCTGACGATGACTTCTGTGGGAAAGATGTATCACCTTTTTTGTTTGGTTGCCGCCCCCTCCCACACAGAAATTGACTGACCTGAACAAGATTTCACTTCACTGAATGAGTGAGGTGAAAACTTTGATGTTACCGTCAGCCGCATGAAAAGCTGGGAGCTGCTACCACCTGGTTTTTAGGGCACAGCGGTTGGTTGACAGTGGAATAGAGTGAGAGGAATGGAGATTAAAGACGAGAGTGAGCTTCAGCTTTATTGATGAATTGTAGGTCGTGATAAAAACAATAATCAAACTAAGATGCGTTGAACAGTCGGTCGCTCTCATCAACTGTTTGCGCTTTGCCTGAAATCGTCGCATTCAGTTTCACTGTTGACCGTCTGTGCTTCATCTGAGGTCGTCCGTCTCGTATTGAGCCTATTTCTATTCACTGTTGTGTTTGGTAAATCACACGCAGCATAAGAACAGCGAGCGCCCATGTGTGCAGTGAGCGAGTGTACAAACACACACAGCGGGCTCTGTACACGGCTAAATTAGAGGTGTGCAGAGCAGTTTAGCCTCTGTTAAACCGAGTGGGTGGTCGGAGCTGTACGCTCATAATGAGAGGGGGAAGGTCTATGCAACTGTGCAGTTGAAGCTGGGAAAACCCCCCCCCCGCCATTGATTTTCCTGTCTTTGTGCTGCTGCGGTGGTGAAATTAAGGCTTAGGTGACTTAAGATATGCCGACCCTGTGGTGTTGACGAAGCTTTTCGTGAAGTTACATCCATGCAGTGTTTATATTTTTGAGCCCTGCTTCTCCTGCTCTAATCTCTGTTTGCTCTTTTTAACTGTTTACGGGATTGTGCTCCAATTCGTCTGGCTGTTGATACACCTGGATGAAAGGATCAAACTTACACGAAGCGAAGTTTGTGGTCGTCTGCTTGGACGTACAATAGACCACATAATCCACTGTTTGTCAGACGCGACGCCTCAGTGAGCTGATTCCTCCTGTGTGTGGAACGATGGGTGGACTGTAATCAGCCTCCATTCTTCGATAAACGCCTCCATATTTCTCTCTCTGCAACAGCACAACTCATTATCCTCTGTCTCCCTCTCTCTCATATGCACTTTAAGCCCAGAGAAAGGATTGCCAAGAGGACAAAATTCATGCATTCACAGCAGCCTTTAAAAAACTGCATTGCATTGAACTCTTGGATTACTCATCTGGAAACACTGTTGCATTAGCGATCAGCTCATCGACGTCTTTTTGATGTGACAACAATAAAAACAAGGGAGAGAAAGATCAAACAGCATTTATTATCATCTTTATAGAATTTATATTTGGATAAAACTAAGATTGACTATTAATTGCAGTGGTGCATACATTAAACAATGGATTTAGTGTATACATGCACAACTCTTGCAGGATGATTGAGTTCGCGTTAAGCATGAAGTTTGTGGTTTTTCTTGTTTGTGTGTAACAAAGCCTGCGAATGCCTCTGCAATGAAACACAAAAATCACAGTAATTCCAGTAAAGGTTGTGTCTCAAGAGGAAAACAAATAAATTGTCAGTGAACCTGACAAAGTTAAGTACATCTCTGAATCCATGCGCGCCTCCTCCTGTCTGTCCGTGGTCGGCGGTCGGTGGGAGTCTGTTGTTGTGGGCTGGGACTGTCTGGGTCTCAGCGGTCAGCGTTCATCTTCCGCAGCTTCGCTGGCAAGTTGTCCTCCGGCCTCCCTCCTGCAGACAGCAGAGGGCTGTGCATGGGGACCGGAGCGGGGGACAGCGTGGGCGCTAGGCTGTGCTGGTACAGGTCTCCAGTAGACTGGGTCATGGGTTCGAAGCCCACCTTGAGGGACTTGAGCTGCAGCCGATTCTCCGCCTCGGGTCCCGCCGAGGAGCTGAGGCGTTGGAGCTTAAGGGGCAGGTCTCCCGTGCTGCAGGCCTTCTCCGAGTGCTGGGAGCTGAGCATAAGCACCTTCCTCTGCAGGTCCTCCTTCCCGGAAGAGCTCATCCTCTGCAGCTTGCTCGGCAGTCGACCCCCAGTCCCCCCCTGACGGCCCCTCTCCTCTGATGTGTTGATGCAATCCACGGAAAACACCCGGTCACGCCGGGCGCCGTGGCTCTCAGTCAGTGCGGGGGTGGGAGTGGATAGAGGAGAGGGCAGCGAATTCTTCTCTTCGTGCTCCTTGACGCTGTACGGTGGTGTCGGTACCTCGAAGGTGCTGTGGAACTGAGAGTAGTCTACCCTGAAGAAGCCCTCCTCCAGGGACATCACAGGCAGGAAGCGATGACCCCATAAAACCTCGTCCTCGGTATATGATGTCCGTGCCTGGCATGTCATACCTGTGAGAGAGTGACAGCGCAGTAATAATACATAAATAAATGAAGTTTAGCTCCAGTGAAACAATTATTGGCTGATAAAGGGGAATGTGAAAGGGCAGCAGTCTCTTCCATTATCTCTTTTTCCGCTCTGGTCTTTCTCATTGCTTTTGAAGTCACTGCTTCATGCCCTTCCTGTGCAATGTACCATCTAGTCCCATTAAGTCACAAACTGGAGATTTAAATAGTGCCAACAATAAATCCACAGGGAAGGTTTCTAAACATTAATGGCTCACGAAAGCAGCTAAACAGCAATTATTACCGAGTATTATTACTGTTTATGTCTTTCTATATTCTAAGCTTCACCTCTGATGTAAATGAAATGGAATAACAGTATGAGATGACATGAGATAAAGGGCATCTTTATGGACCATTTCAGAGAACGTCAGAGCGTTTCACGTGTTTTGTGCTCTTAATACAGATGAATGGAGAGGGACGCTTGTTATCAGTGTGGCTTGTGGTGTCCGTCGTGATAATTGCCAATTTAAAACTGATCAACGTAATTAGCAGTCACCCAGCACTCCTCCCACAGCAATACATCAATGGCAGGAGCCATGGGTCCTGTCTTTACATTAATGTTTTGTATTGTGAATTGTACTGACGTGAATCACTGCTCAACAATCGTCTATTGGCAAACTAACGTTCGGCTCTTCGGCAGCTCTTTTATTAGTTTGCATATTTGCCCATAATTCAAGGATGGCCTATCGAGAAACAAAGATTTTCCAGTAACGCTGGTGCCTGTGTGTCTGCTGCATACAGGATGCTTGCAGGATCACCGATAACACTTTTTCCCATTTGACCTCTGCTCTGGTAAAATAAATTTCTTGACATTTGAATGCTCGCTGGAGGTCCTTCGCGATCGATAAGCACTTAGCACATAGTTTTTTTTTCTGATCCACTGGCTCTGCTTCAATCCGAGCTTTTCTGTTAAACACTACAGTTAGCTGTGGAGTAGGAGTCTGATCCCGTCCCTCTGAGGGATGATATGAGCAGTGTTATGTCACAGCCTGGTGCTATTCCAGGCTCACTACTCATCTTGATCCACAGAAAACCTTCAGCAGTCCTATATCTACAGAAAGGTCATTTTTATTCTTAATTAGCCCAGAGGCTTGGCTTTAATCACAAAGGTTAGTCTGGGATAATTTTCCAGCTGTATTCTGCTATCTTACCAGGAGAATGACTGTATTTCTGCTGACTGTAGATACATAACACAGCAGTAAAACTCGTGCAGTGGGTTTAGAGCCTGACAGGCATGCCAGTTTTGTTTCATCATTCAGGCGTCATATGGGTATTCAACCAGCTGGTTAATGTTTACTGCATCTTACATAAAAATAAAAGCCCTCGGCAAAACTATGCAAACTCTTGGCAGACAGCGAGCGGGGCGTCCCTGAAGGAGACTTTATGTAAAATTCCTGGCAGTGGCCTTCACTGGCACTGTTTGCAGAGTGCATTATGCTTTTTTCTGAGGCTCCATTTGAATCTGACCACTGTTTCTTCATCAGACTCTGAACACACACACACATGCAGAGAGGTGTGTGTCATCTGCATATCAGTGAAACCTGCAGATGGGGCTGATATTCCAGAGCAAATAAAGAATAAAAAGATTGACATGAAGTCATGCTGACACCCTGTACGCAATGCTTTACAAAGGTGCTCCATTCACACATTTTGCTGTTTTTTAGAGTCTTCACTTGGTTCCTAGAAACCAGGTCCTATTGATATTCAGTCTAATTGGGTCCAGGTAGGCATGTCTCATACCCAGGTGGGTCTGAGCAGACTCAGTTCTGATCATGTGGAAGTCTTAATCATGAGAAAAATGTAGTTTTTGAGACAATGTGCTGCTGATCTTTTGGCCTCAGTTGCTCGTTACTTGATGAATGCGGCTACCGGTGTTGTGTCTGTTTGTGCTGACTGTAATTTAGTTTGGTGGTAGCTATCCTCGGGTCGGACAGAGGCTGACCTTTCCAATCAGGCCTGTTTTTGGAAAATTAGTTTACACACATCAGGTTCAAGTGTGTTTTGCATGGCTCATTTTGGTGAGTGTCTTCTCTTTTCCAGATGAAGAGCATTGATTCAAGACATCCTGAATCCAACAAAGAAATGTTTAACGTGGTGATGCTTCAGCTAGTTTTGTCGCAGTATTGAGTCAATGTGCATGAAACAATAAACAGTGTAACTGTGGAGCTTATGTTTTCTGTAGAGGCTAAATTCTCTATTCTCTTTATCTGCTCAGGCTCATAAATGTTTCAAACCTGACAGAAAAACCTTCAGCTTTGTGGAGTAAAACACCTCCAACACAAATCTCTTTCTGCTTTTCTTCTGACGTGTAAAAGCAGAATCAGTGCTGCCTGTAATGACCTATTTGCACAGAGCTACTATTACCTGGAGACTTATAGTAATTTGTCATAATGGTGGAGGTCAGCTGTGATCTTAATCCTGCATAAATCTGCCAAGTCCGAGCAAAGACTTCATGTGATAATATTAGTCCCACGTGAATCGCCGTCTGTGTGATTTGGGGTCACATTTCTGTTTGAACATATTAGCAGTCAGACAACTAAAGAAGTCTGAAATCATAATATGTTGAACAGCAGTCAGCCTGTGCTGTGAGGCTATATGGACGTTTAAAAAGAGCCACAAAAGCTTCAAGTACCGCAACAAAGCTGGTCTAAATGTGCAGATGCAGAAATTGTACAAAACAACTCTAAACTATAATATTAATGTGGCTGCTGAAGAACAGACACTTTGATTCTGAAATGTTGTAGAGTCTTTACATCATATCTGAGCGATAATGTTCGCATATCTGAGTAAAAGAATTGCTTATCACATGTGAATGCGGTGCACGAACCCCAGACGTGGCAGTTAATTCCTAAACCCCACGAGGCCTCCTGGTAAGACTTGTCTAGAGCGAACAGGGCTTAAGACGTGAACTAAAAGTGACAAGTGTTTTGTCAATTCTGGTCGAAACATAATTGGAATGAGTTGGGGAGACAATCAACTAGCTTGAACAGCTGCATCAGCAGCGGCTGGATGTGAGAGGGTAGCTCTAAATGTGTCCGGGTTAATGGGATGTGCATTGTGGCCCACTGAAGGTGACACTTCCAGGGCTTCCTTCCTCTTCTCCTCAGCTCGGAGTGCACCAGCCCTGCGACAATAAAGTTACGGTTTCACCCTGATTTAATGGTATTATTAGCAGAGCACAGATCGTGTTGCCTGCATGCCTCTACGCTTCCCTGCTGATCCCTCCCTCCTGCTCTAAGCCTATTCAGCTCTGTGGTTTCTTCTGCAGCAGTGGCAAACTGAGGGCTACGGGGGATGGATAGAAGCAGAGCGAAAAAGAAAAGAGCCAGATAGATTTACTTGTATTGGACTTCAGGGAAGAATCACTCTGTTAAATATGCAGCAGAGAGAACGGTGTTGGCGCTGAGAGCGCTCCAGCATGGCTGCTGTAGTTTACAGTGGAGGCTGTACAACAATGTCTCACAGGCACAGAATTACCTCTGCTCTCAGCTGTCATCTGAAAAATGGAGTGGAACTTCGACTAAAGCCCCATCTCATTCATCAAAGTGACACGCACATCTATGACCACAGGCCTTTATTATGCATAGGGTGGGCATAAACCAATTCTGCAGTAATAAAATATCCCTCATAATTCAATCAGGGTGTCATTCTTATGTGTTGTTCTCAATTTTTTTTCAGCTCAAAACTGGGAAGGCGGGGAAATGAGATTTTCTCTATGACGAGTGTCTATCTGTTATGTGGGTTGATAATGATGTGAATTTACATTTAGAGAGGAGTGAAGGAAAGGAGTGATGAGGATGGACTGGAGGAAGATACCAAAAAAAAAAAAGGAAAGAAGTGATGGGTTTAAATCTCACCGGTGGTCTCCACGATGCCTTCAAGGATAACGACGATCTCAAACTGCTCGTTCATGAGAGAGCGCTGGGATAGGTCGAAAAAGGGGCTCTTGGGATTGATTTCGTGGCATATGGTGAGAGGGGACACCAGGAAGAGCTGGTCTGCACCGGTCCCGAAACCAACATCCAGTTCACACTGATCCAGAGGCAGGAACTCGCCCTCGGGCGTCTGACGAGACTGAAAGACGGACGAGAGAGAGGCAAGTGGACGAAGACAGAGGGACGGGAGTGAAATAAAGACAGAGAAGAAGACGGAAGACACAGGAAAGAGAGGATTAGACGCATGTTATCACACAGCAGAGGAAGAAAGATTCTTGATCTGGAACAGTTTGTCTTCCTTTCATCTATAAATCTTCAATCCAGCAGTGAAAGAAGTACTTTGATCTTCTTCTTCAGAAACAGTAGTAACAGGACTATTTAAATTATAAATACGGTACATTAAAAGCCCAAGTATTAGCAAGAAAAAACACAGCTAAAGTATCACAAATAAAAGGACTCTATATTCTTAAATATACATTACTAGATTATTAATATTAATGCAGCGGGTCGAGGTGGAGCTACTTTTAATTATCTACAGTTAGTTAGTCCAGTGAGTAAATCTGAGATGAGACCAATTTGTGGGATTTTAAAATGATTAAGGAAAAACAAAGTTCTGATGCTGTTTGTGAAGTCTAAAGTAGCAGAAAATGGAGCTACTCAAGCAGTACCATTGTCATATGCTGTATGTACTGTTGCATAGTATTTGAGTAAATGTACTTCGTTACTTTCCACCACCACTCGTCTTACTCAAATCTATCGGTTCCCGGTTTGCAGTGGCCACAGACTTGGCTCTTCACATTGATTTGTGGAAAAACGTATGAGACAGCCGCGTTCGGACAGGATTTGCCCACAGAGTGTTAACTGGTGCGGAAGCATTTAATTGCCCAGATGATGCTGAAGCACCGCGCAGAGGTCCTGGATGTATTTTCTCCTTTCCTGTCTTACTCTGCCCAATCAATCTGTCCACCTTCCTGTTTTTTATTCTTTTTCCTGCCAATGTCTTAACATCTCCCCCTCACAAAAGAAGCTTTTTTAAAAGCTTCAATATATTAATTTTACATTATAAAAACTTGCAAAAAACAGGCTTATGTGTTTCACGACATTTAATGGAAAGAAATTTTCAGATATTAAGCTTTGAAAATCGTCACCTTTTAGAATATGAGGAGCAGGGTGGATTTCTTTTTGCGTTTTTAAAGCACATCTTTCTTTTCCACTTAAAATAGCATCACAAATTTCTTTTTAAGCCAGCAATTAACGTTAGAATAACAACAACAAAAATCAGTGTCAACTTGATTTTGTTACAAAAGACTTAATGGCAAAAAGCAAAAAGCCCATTTTTTTACACTCTTTTCTTTCTCTCTCTTTTTTTTTTTACATTGTTACACCTCCAGCCAATAATTGGGATGCGTCAGCCATCCACCCACCCACACACACACACACACACACACACACACACACACACACACACACCATCCTCCACCACACACAGCTTCATAATGATCTCCCACACAGATACACACACAGTCCCACCCCCTTCTCTACAACCCTTTCTGCCATTTCTGGATCTTTTGTTCTCGTTCTAAATCCTAAAATAATCGACACATTATTCCCACAAAAGCAGTTTCCTCTTTCAGTCTTTATCTCTGAGTCAGTGTCATCTGGTGATAATAACACAGAGAAGTGGATCATCTTTGACTCCAGCGCACCGTAACTTCAAAGGCTTCATTTCTTCCATCTGTTGCTACACCTTTCCAGCCTCACGTGGAGCCACAGGCTGCACGTAGAACGGCTGCAATCACGCTCGATTTCCCATCGAAGCTCTTTTTGTCATAATCTTTGAAACAGGAGGTCCTTGATTTCAGACAGATGCAGACAAACAGTCTAATCTGTAGCAAGCAAACTCAGATTTTAGCAACTGCAACTGTTGCTAGCAGCGGTAGCTAGCTAATTAAGCTAATGTTAGCCCTGTTTCCACCTGAACCATTTTGCAATGAGAATTTTTAAAACAGTCGTAGATATGCACTTGATGCTACATAGCGTGCTAAAACAGTGAAGCCATAGCTAGCTACATGTCTCAGGCTAACAGTTAGCATCCTCAGTTCGAAATAAGGGAACAGACTTGTTCATGTATTGCATTGTAGCGTTCGTTAGTGCGAATATCATAAGCATAATAAGGTAAAATGTCGATGTAGCTGCTTAGCTTGGCTGCTTTTATTTTCAGATCATGTGTTTTCACTTTTAACGTTAAAAGAGGAAAGGCTTTCTAGGACGAGCTGAGGTGTTTGGCAAACATTATCTCGGGTTAATGTTGGCTGGAGTTGCCAGAAACATCCCTCAGTCTAACGAGCAAGACATATCTGCTAACGCTAGCCTCTCTCTAATCACACACAGGACTGGCTTCTACACATTAGATGTGTCAGTCATGAAGGGGACAAACCTGTAAGGCCACAAACTTGTTAACAATGTGCTCATCGGCCTTGTAATTAACTAGATTAGGTCATTGCTGTAGGTGGTAGGCTACTTCTCTGGACATGCTAACAATTGCAGGTTATGTTAGAGTGGACAAACTGTTTAATTAATGTGTGTTGAGGTTTTGAATCCTTGTGCTCTAATTTCATAAAATGGCTTTGATGGGACACTTGTGGCATCATGCAGGGATTCCTAACATTGTTTCTGGCTGTTTTATCAAACAGCTTTGCAGAATCAAGGGTAAAAAGATGGGAAATTCTGTCAAGCTTCAAAGGGTGAGCAAACGATTGTCGTCCATCAAGTTGTAAACCAGTTGTTTTACTGCATCTCTGGTCATCTCTCATCCACCCATCTAAACCACCCCTGTGCTGCAGCTTCTGGCTTCATCCTGACCTCCCAGTGACATTGCCTGATATTTTATCCCTGTGAGACGCAAACTGTGAATGAAGTGTGAGTAAACAGGCTTTGCATTGCCAGAAAACATTGTGTTCTATTTATATCTCCGGTGAATATCAATGCCGTGCTCTTTTGGATTTATGTCGGAGAACGACTTTCATGTCGGGGGGGCACTGTTCACTTGTCGGATGCTTACGGGCAGCCGAACACTGTTTGGCATCGCTCCTCCATGTGGGTTATCTCATGCTAGCAATGTGAAATTCGACTTTTCGCTTTCTTTTGTCACTTAAGATTAAAAAGACGGATGACTATATGCAAACACTGACAGCCAAAGCTCCTTAAACAGGCCCCGTTGGCACTCTCCTACGCGTCTTCATGCACAAAGATTCTCAGATAGCTGAGCTTGTCTTTTGTCTTTTTCTGTAAATCCGACACTCCGACTAATAGATTTTTCTCCCCGAGCTCTGTCGTATCTAGAGAGGGACTTTTTTTGAGAAAAAAAACGGACACACATCTGTTCAAAATTCTGCCCATGACTACTCAACCTGTCAGCTGCTCATTATCATGAGAAAGGCAACGTGGTTTTGTTTTGCGCTCACAAAAGGAGCGTTTCAGTGGTGTGAATGATGCTTATGGATGAGGACAGGTGATAAATAAAATTGATTAGAGCTAGAGTGCCCTGATCTTCCTACTCAACTCCACTCAGCCGGGCCTCCATCAATCAGAAGCCTGAGAGGGGGTTTGAGGAGCTTGTAAGGCAATCAGGTTGACTGGCGAGCCAGCCGGTTCACACCGCCAGAAACCTGCCTGCTCAGAAAGCTTGAGCCAGTCTAACGTTTCACCCAATCCAGCAAAGACTCAGTGAGATGAATTGGTTAAATTGAGTCAAGACTCAAATGAATTGGACAATCCAATGTTGGGCGGACTGCACAGTTTTCTCCTGGTCTCAAAAGATGAGAATATGTGCACATGAACATTTACATTTAATCAAGTATTCTGCTGAAGTACATGTTTGAGGTTCCATTTGCTCCTAGTTTATACTTGTACTCCAATACTTCTGAGTGAACTTCACAAGCTACCCAGCAATATATAAAGTCAGCAATATTTAGAATATACGAAATACAAAATGAGTACTTTTTGGTACTTCAAGCCAAACGCTGCCAGTTTATTAGGTACACCTAGTTAAAGCTAAAGCAGTCCTGCACTAAATCCTCCCTCCACAGTTTTTGCTGAAGCTGTTTTATTCAACTGTGCGATCATTTTGAAGTTTCGGCTGTCAGAAAACTGGACAAGCATAAATCAGTGATTTGATTGCACCTCACCAAAGCTACCTGTGAGCCAGGTGAACAGGAATTCTTGCGCTTCCATGATTCACTCTTTTATGACATAATGAACAGAAATGCAGCTTAATGACAACACCTGTGCTGTGTTATTGGCTGCACTGACATTTAAAATGAGCGATCACTGCGCGGCTCTGAGGCGACAGAAAGCTTCTCTGCACAGTTCCTGGAATCCACAAGAAATAAGCATTAAACAAACATTAACACAATACCCGTGAAGGAAAGCTGTGGGCAAACCCATGAAAACTGGTTTCTGTGTGCATTAATGGCACAGCTGCTCACACACATAATTGAGTCTTCTGCTGCATCTTCTCGTCTGCTGGGAAAACATTGCGACCCACCCAAATCTTGGCCGACCAATTACTGTTTCACATTTCCGACTCACAGAAGTTAGAACTCACTAAGCTGACAACGAAGACACCAGTTGGTCCATAAGAAGTCCAGAAGAGACAACCTTTTTTGGCTGAAATCACAGTGGTTTTTGGACGACCCACAGTTCAGTGCCGTGTTATTTCGTCAGTAATTGGATGCAAACTCAAGCTTCTGGCATTCAAGCGAGACAAACTGCAAACCCATCCACCAGTCCAGCCGCCACACTTCAACTTCCCACCTTGCCACATGAAGGGCATAATATCACAAAAGTTGTCGGCTGCAGAATTATAACATGAAGGTCATTTTTATGCGTAATGGGCTGCTTTTGTAAAGCTCTGAAAGGATTAGCTAGATGGTGAAAAACTGCAAGATTTGATGGTGGATCCGGTGAGGAGGCATGTGAAGTCATACTGATTAGGTGACTGTTGAGGCTTAGAGCCCATCAAAATTACAAATTTAATTCATCAAACCAGGAAAAGAGGTATTAGATGTTTGGAAACGCAAAGCCTGAAATGCACTTTGTCTGTCTTATGTTCTGGTTTTGTTTTCTTCCCTGTAAAGCGTTTAAATCCTCAACTCAGCGACTTTGGCACCGTTTGGCAGAAATGGTGTCACAATGTTCTTGGCCAAAAATGTGTTTTGTTGTGACTGTACTGCCTCTGACTTCTTCTTGGGTGGGGAAAACACTGTAACAAGGCTCATACATTTTTATTGTCAGGAGCCTGAGGATGTAGTGTTTGCTCAAGAATAATAATGCTGTAGTTTAGTGCTTGTAAATTTATGGCTCAGACATTACAAATAATGCACACTCTGCCTCACACGCATCTTCTTTTGAACGCCTCGGGAGGAGAGCTTGTGAGGAAACCCAAGCTGAAAATTCTGCGTCTATACGTGTGTGTGCTTGTGCACTTTGGGGCAAACACAAAACATCCTATACATCTGTGTAGACTTTGAATTATTCAGGAGAGGAGCGTGAGCAGTCCGGAGTCTTAAGGCTTTCTGGCTCTGGGGCTTGCTAATCAATGACTGCAGGGCTTCAAGCCTTTCTCCAGCCCTCCACAACCTGATAGTATAATTGCATCTCTATTCTTATTAGAAAGGGAATGGAAATCAATTCTACTTCTTGTGACTAGTGTATGTAGCCCCTCCTGCAATCCTCTCAGGAGGTATGCTGTCTGGAGGATTTTTCTCCCTTGTATGTCTCTGAAATAGAAGGCGCCACTCATACAAAGAAAATATTACGAAAAAAAAACGTGTCTGTAATTCTTTTTATGTCTCCTCGCTCTTACTGCGAGCCTCTCTGCAGCTCTTTCACCACTTTCCATCACTTTCAATCAATTCCTTCACTCTCACCCTCCTCCCAAACTCCCAGTAATGCCACAGTCATATTTTCAGCCAGGATGTTCCACCACGATGCCCTCTGAGGCTGTCATGGATGCCCTGCAAAGCTGCATTTCAGCTGCTTATGGTGGGACTGTGGATGACAGCTTCCATTGGTCTGTCTCTCCCTTCTTTCTGCTGGCTGCTGTCATCCAGTAATCACCCACGACAGTTCAGCCGAGCTCTGGCACGCCGACTTACTGTCCAAACAAAGCAGCACAAACAAGTGGCTCCAATTTAAACCGTCTTCTACTGTAACCGGGCTCTGCAGATTGAACCTGTCGTCTTTGTGGATCATTGAACCTGACATTTCAGGCCATCTTGGTCTGGTTGTTTGGTCCACACCAGGGTTCAATTGACAGCTCTCACACCAGCCCAAACGAACTGTGCTAACCAAGCGCATGCACCAGAGTTCAATTTAACTGAAGCAGGTTGGTGTGAAAGCACCTGAATCTTGGTGTTGTGGTCATTTTAGCTGGCACATTGAGCAACAACAGGCTTTGGATAAGGCACTATCTTGCCCTCCAGTGCAGGACAAAGCCTTTGTTAAACAGGAAGTGGTTGCATACTATAATTCTTACCTTATGGAAACAGGTTGAGTCTCGCTCCCACATATGGACGCTTGTTCAGGACCCCTTAGCATCACTTTTTAAGGCAACTTTAGCATCATTTTTCAACATGCTGGGTAGTCCCATGGCCTTCTATAGACAGCCCGTCATGTCAAATGATGTAGTATAAAGAGCAAGAAAAGTCCACATATGGAGGAGGTCGGGGTGATTGCATGGGCCAGTCACAGGACTTTCACTGGGTTTGTGTCCCATGTGAAAGCAAAAGTGAAGCAAAAGTGAAGGATTGCTTTTGTAAGTCAAGTGAAGTAACATAACATTCATTCATTCATTCATCTTCTATACCCCCGATTATCCCTTTCGGGGTTGGGGGGGGGGGCTGGAGCCTATCCCAGCTGTCAACGGGCGAGAGGCGGGGTACACCCTGAGCCGGTCGCCAGCCGACTGCAGGGGTAACATAACATACATAACTTTTTCTAATACAAGTAGTTTTGCTGCCTAATTCTCAAAATTTGCTCGTGCTTATTACTGTTCTCAAGTCTGGCTTGCCAATCAGACATTGCATTTTTATTATTGCTAACTTGACCATGGAGCCATGCACATTGAAAGATGGCGTTAAGGTGGGGAGGAACTAGAGAAAGGTTCAACTTCATGCAAATGTCCTTTGATGCAACGACCTAGAGACGCTCAAGAAACAGAATCAGGTTGGGTTTTCTACTCCCGCTCAACTACAGACAAGTACTTGCTGATTGTTGGATCAATGGCCTTCTACTTTGATTAAAACTGTGGTTGCTAAATGCTTAGCTGATAGGGAATGGAGTGAAGACCATCCTTTTCTTTTACATGCAAAGCTTCTGTACTCACACCTGCAGAGGTGAGTGCTCTGTAGGGTCCCATAAGAGGACCTGGACCATGTTCTCAGAAACTAGTCTTCCTTTAAGAGATATGATTCTTAGTGTTACAATTTCATAAAAATAAAAACCACCAAGGGTTTCAGAGAACCATCAAAAACATTTTCACATCGTGAGGTGCGATCAAAGATGTTGTTCTGAAGAAGAGATTGACTTTATATCGGAGAGCTGTTCATTTACTCTGCGTTAGATGCAGCCTGATGAACAAGCCATCAGGAAAACCCTTTCACAAACTCCCTCCCTCTCACACACACAAACACACTCAGCGTCTATACAAGTTAAAAAAATTCCTCTGCCAGGGTTTTATATGACGAGGCATGACTTGAGGAGGGTTGCAGCTCAACAGCACCACCAACATTTCCACACAGGGACTGCACTGAAAGCACCCAGGCTGAAATATCACTGAGCTTTTTATTTCAGGGGTTTCAAAAAAATGTATGTGTCATGTGATATCTGACAGTATGTTCAGCCTAAACAATGCCTTTGCTCCTGCACGGTGACTCCCTTATTTTTCTAATTTTTGCGTTCTGTGCTCTGGCAGAGCTGCTGCAAAGATCTCGATGCTTTGAAGCGAAAGAATAAGGTTAGACCACAAAGCCCTGAAGCAAAACTAAAAAAAAAAAAACACAGTACGGAGCACAGAGTGGATGCTGTATTTATTGCGTTTCTCGGAGAGAGGAAATGTAAAAATCATGTGAGGTTGGGAGAGAGGTCTTGGAATTTATACTGATTGCATTTCTTGCAGTCCAGATGGAAAGGGGGAAGGAGAGTGGCTCTACAGGATAAAAAATACCTGAACCTCGGCCCTTTCTTCTCTGCTGCCATGCCTTTTCCTTTCAAAATAACACAAATCCTGATTAGCTTTCTTGTGGTCAGGGTGCTTTGGAAATCCTGTTCAGCTTATTTAAAACAGAGCTGTGTTGCTAACCTGAAGGTGTAGACATGTGTGATTGTACCTCATGCCTGTGAGGCTGCTCACTGCCTCCACGCTTGTAACAGTGGACTGGCTCTGCCCCCCCTGCCTCCCTCTCCCTGCCTGCATGCATCATTAAGCTGCCCAACGCTGTGCTGGATGTGACTGTGCAGGCGACAACACAGGCATAAACAAGCTCCAAGCACCTCGCTAATGCTGTTTGTCTTCTTTATGGCCCATTTTGTACATTGAACATGGATGTGGCTGAACGGAGCTCTATTATGATAATTAAAAGAGGAGCCAGTCAACTTTGCTGCTGTTTGAGGCAATTTTCTGCACTGTTGCTTGTTTTCAGGGTGTGAGCTTCATTACTCCCCCAAATCCTCTGACTTCTTCATTAGTGGATAACCAACGTGGCGGAGTTGATAAGGAGGATTCAAAGCCACAACACTCGGACAGTGCAGTCTTTTTACTGAGCCGTCTTCAAACATTGTGATGCTTTATAACACGTTTTATATCTCAGGCCAGAGAAATAAAATACACCCTAAAGAAAGGGATAATGCAGTTCTTTATGGAGGCCGTAAATACTTTTTATGTCTGCGTGCTCCCCCTCAGGAGTGCTGTGTTACCGACCCCGGTGATCTGTGGAAGTGTGAGACTCGCTGCGCCTTCCTCAGGGGCCCATCTCTCTGTCAGGTCTGACACACACCTCTCTGTCCAGGTGTCACCAGCTGAAGAGGAGCTGACGCTGGACACGGTGTCGCCCGGCCGCAGCACAAAAAGACCATCAGCCTTTGTGCTCTTATCTCAGGGGTTTGAGATGCACCTGGCCGCCACTCAGCCTCACCATCCTGCAGCTGGAGGATTATGCTAATGCTATCGTAAGCCACTTTTGTTTAACAGAGCATATTGTGTAGTGGGACCTGCTTACATTTAAGCTCTGAATTAGGTTGATTTTAACCAATGTTGTGCAACTGTTCCTTTCCCTTGCGTGCTCAGGGGAGAGGAGAGTAAAGGGAATAAAGATGCTTCGGGTATCAGCTGTCAGTCAGGAGCGCAGTCATGGTGCAAAAAAAGAAACGGCTGTTTTTTTAACTTTCACTGAGCTTCCCATATTTGCATGTGTCTACAGTAAGCAATATTTTAGTGTTCACTGCTGCTGATAGATGATACAATCTGATGCACCGGCAGGGAGCCTCACACTTCACAGTTATACTGCATGCTTACTTTCATATAACTTTGTTGTTTTGCTTTATTGGTGGTGCACCAAGTGCTTGACTTCAGCTCCTACACTTCTCGGTTTGTTTCTGGGAGTAATTATCATCAAAGAGTCTCCGGCGCTTGAACTTACCTTTATGAGTTTGCACCTGATCTGCGCGGACACCATGTGGCTGTTCCGCAGGTTGCCCACGCGGAACATGAGGCACAGCTTGCCGTCTCGCTGAGAAATCACCGCGTCCTGACTGAACATGAGCGTCTCCGCGCGTTTCTTGGGTTGAGACATTTTTATGAACATGCAGCCGATGAGAAAGGCGTCCACTATGGAGCCCAGCAGCGACTGGAACAAGAAGAGGATGATGCCCTCCGGACACTTCTCGGTAATGTACCGGTAGCCGTAGCCGATCGTGGCCTCAGTCTCGATGAAAAACAGAAAAGCTGAGGGGAAGTTGTAAACATTGGCCACGCAGGGGGTGTAGGACGAGTCGTGGCCGTGATTTAGGTCTCCTCTGATATAAGCGATGATCCACCACATAGATGCCATGACCAGCCAAGCGATCGTGTAAGTTAGGATGAAGATGAGCAGGTTCCATCGCCACTTCAGGTCGACCAAAGTGGTGAAGAGGTCAGAGAGGTACCTGCTGGTCTCCCCGCCGAGGTTTCCGTGCTGCACATTGCAGCGACCGTTCTTGTCCACGAAGCGCTGGCGTTTCTTCTTGACCGGAGCAGAAAAAGTGGTGGCCCGATTTGTGTTAACCACCTGGTAGTCTTCACCAAATTTTCTACGAAGTGCCGCCATTTGAGCTCTCCAGGAGTAAATTGGATATTGCTTGCTGTTTAATCCATGTTTTAGTTTGTTTGAGCCTGAACACTGGTTACCTGCAGTGCGTAAAATGCGCCATGGCCACTTTAGCGCGCACAGTAAATCCTTGGAGTAAAAAAGAAAAAACAGAAAAGAAAAATCTGTGTGTCAGAGCCTTGAAAGCACTGATATTATCCGTTTATTTAAAAATATCCACCACTCTTCCAGTGATTTCTACATGACACCAGGAGGTCGCTGACTGGCTGTGCGCTCTGCTCAGTCTCCGCTCTGACTGGCGTTCTGCTCACCAGCGGAGCGAAATACGAGGATCCGTCTACCATTCACAGCTTCTGGTGGGCAGTAAAGGATGAAGATGGAAGTGTGAGCATGTGTGAGGGAGAGAAGCGAGGAGAGGGAGGGAAGGGGGCAGGGAGGGAGGAGGGGGGAGTTACACAAGACTGCGTTTGTGTGAAAAGAGAGAGAGAGAGAGGTGGACAGTTTGAGTCTTCTGCGCAGTTAATTTGGTCACTTCAATCAGTGGGTGACTTCATTTATACTTTGATTAATTAGATGAATAATTTATTCATTAATTCACCAAAAGTGCTTCCATTGTCTTTACATTGTGGCTGATCCCCTGTAGCATAAACACCAAGAGTCACACTGAGATCCAAAACGATGAGATTTGAGGATCTTTGTGCTTCTGGTTAAACTGTGCCATCTACTGGAAGCTCGACCTATGTGCATATTTGGTCTAATTCTTGGTCTAACAGGGGCAACACGGGGGGACATGGACTAATTGAATTGCAGATGGGCTCCAGTGATTTGTTGGGCTTCTGTTAACCTGCACCAAATTGCAAAGGTTTATTAAATTATAAGAATGTCGAGTGAATGAACAGTAACGTAAAAATTATACAGCACTCATTTGAGTTTTAAATGTTTTCCTGAAGTCTTACCATTTGCATTTTGCTTACTTGCTTTAAATAAATACATTTTTACAACGCACTGTTCAAAAGCTTTGCCCATTTTAAGTCTGACATTAAGTATGTGCTTCTCCTCTTTCCTGTGAAGGCTTCTTATTGATTTAGACCTTGGATGACGACTGCAGTGGTGGATTTCCTGGACTCGTATCCTCCCAAAGGACGGTCCTAAATGGGATGGTTCGTCCTTGCCTCTTTGTTTCCCTTGTTTTAATTAGATAGAACACAAAGGTCTGCATTACATGTAAGTACACACTATTATTAGCTAATGCACAATTACAGCTCCAGTCACACAGGTAGTACAAGTACGCCCTTGTCTCAAGTGGATGCTGTTCATTTGTGTTGAGATTCAGGAGTATTTCTGACTTGAACGAGGTCAGCACTCCTACAAAAAAGCAAGATCAAACATCAGTTAATCACATAATTGATTGATAAAGTGCTCTCAAGATGCTCTTTGAAGGTATTTCAAGCACTTCATCAGTAAGTGATGTAATAACCTGATTTCGGATCTTGGTTTTCAAGAGTGTGCACTCTTTTAGTTGCTTTAGTTTTGGGGGAAAGTTCAATAAAGCAACAGGTTTTCATAACTTTGGATGGAATTTTAATGATGATTTAATGAAAGAAATGACAGACTGGAGCTGATGAGGAATCGATGACCCAAACAAAGCTTCACCAGTGCAGATGTTAAATTAAGCTTTCCTCCAGTCTCTCCGGTCTTAACACATCAGAGGTCGAGGTCTGTGAGTGAAGGTGCTTTTTCCAAAACTAATTTCTTCATGTGTCATAAACTCAGACTTCCAGTCAACACTAAATCTGCTCTGAAGTTTTCCATCAGTACTCTCTCACACAATGCTAACAATGGCAGTATTAAACATATCTGTGTGAGTAAATCAAACGACTCAGTCAGTCGCCAGTTCATTAGGTACACCCAGCAGCCTGATACAACAATCCTGCCATAAATCCTACCCACATCATGAAGATTATAATGTTCAGTTTAGAGAGGTGCTGACTCAACTTTATGGTCACGATGGAGGCTGTGGTGTTAAGCTGTTTGATATACTCATTGATATATTGTGGACAAAATAATAAAAACACTTTTCATGGCCTTATAGGAGCTTCATTTTATGTTAAATCATGTTAAATCCCAGAAAAACTCATGAATTTTATCAAGACTACAATCATCTTTACAGACATTAACTTACAAACAAACAACAAGCAGCTCAAATATTCTCAGTCACCTGAACAGGAAATATCTTCAGGTCATAAAACACTAAACTAAAAAAAAAGAGGATGACTCCCATAGACGAAGCTTCAGGCACAGAGGATGAGAAAGTAGTGCAAATATCAATGGACCTTTGGTGGGTATTTCCCAAAGATCAGAATCTTCTTGTCATTTAATTGTCTCGTGTGTTATTTATCTGCGTCGCCTTTCAGTTGTAGTGAAGCACAGACCTGACATTTCATCCCAGCTGCAGGTGATTAAACTGACATCAAACAACAAAATGCCACTTGCACTGGAACCATCAGACTGATCTAACATTTGTTTTGAAAGGCACAACGAAAGCTGTAAAATAAAATTTGCATGACAGATGCCTGAATGCAGCGAAAGGAAAGGTTTCCATGTATCACAGGTGCAGCGTTTAGTGGCTGTTCATTACGAAAAACCCACAAACAGCACGGAGCCCTGCACGACACCAAATTAACCAAACACACTTCTAAGAAAGACGTTTTCATTAAATAAGAGAAAAGACTGTGCAGCAGTGGTTTCATTATCCCGACTCCCACTGCGGTCTGCACTGTTGAAATGAGCTGCTGGGTGCAGCAGTCAACCTGCTCCTGAGCTATTCCATATTGATCAATTACATTATGGTGGCAAAGGTAATTGCTGCCTGGATTGTGTTCAGGGGCTTTTATTTGAGTGAATGAGGAGCTACATTTATGTGCTGCAGGTGGATGTGTGGGTGTGCAAATTGCAGGACTTTGACACCAGAAACTAGAGGTTCAAACCTAGACTCCTGTCCGTGGTAAGCTTTGGGTAACAAAACAAAGTGAGGGGATGGTCGTGGTTTGGTTAAATCCTAATAAACACGTATTGTCTCAAGTCTACGTGAAACTTTCTCTGACCTTAACTAAGTGCTGCCAGTGCCTGAACACAACCACACAGGTTAAACGGTGCTGGAGTCGCTGCAAACAGATAATTATTTTCCAAGATCAGATCAAAAATAAAACATTTTACTGCAACTTTCCAGATATGTAAATGACCATTTCCTGATTTTCTTATTGGAATCTACTATTAATAGAATAAAACTCGCATGTTTCAATAAATATGAAGCTACAGCCAACAAGCAGTTAGCTTAGCTTAGCACAAAGAATGTAAACAGGGGGAAACAGCTAGCCTGGCTCTTCACTTCTGTCATGAATTAACATGTTATATCTTATTTAAAGCTATAATGTAAAAACAATGAGTTGTGGTTTTACAGGGGTCATGTGCCAAACTGTTTCTCAGCGAGATGCAATAACATCCAGGAGTGGAGTGGTTGCCAGATTTAATGCTAAGCTGAGCTAACCAGCAGCTGGCTGCAGCTTCGTATTTACCACATAGACATGAGAGTGGTACCAGTCCTCTCATCTAACTCTTCATAAGAAAGGGAATAAACATATTTTCCAAAATGTCAAACCATTGCTTTAAATGTTTTTTCTTTTTCGTATACGCATTAGCTGTGTTAGCATTTTTTATCTCCTTAGCTACTAAATGCTGCATTTAATGAAACGTCTTATCACGGAAAAGTGCAACCACATCTTTAAATTCTGTTACAGAGTCCAGTGTCTGTCAGGGGATGACTGCGACTACAAATACATTTACTTGTGTTTAAAGGAGGCTGTAATGTCGTAACTTCTCCACCAACCCAGCCTGAAACTTCATCTATTGAGTGTAATATTGACTTTCTGAATTGGAGCGTATGCCACCAAATATCAGCGATCGATGCACCAAATAAAACCGTCCCAATGTTATTTTATCCCCCACAACACAAGTCTCAGCACTGCACAGGTTTCTAATGACTGACAAGGGACTTCTGTGTCAATACAGGGAACTCATACGGCTGTGATCCTCCTAACAATTGAGGATTAGAGCGTAGACGGCCAGGATCGCCATCTGTTATGTGTAGGCATCAGGCTTTCCCAGGGCTCTCCACCGTTCGCGGTTTTCATGGGTTACATTATTAGACGAGAAAAAGAGATTTGACATTCACATCCAAATTATTTGTGGTGTGTGTGAGTGTGTGAGGTTGGGATGCGTTCAGTGGAGGAGGGAGAGGGAACAAAGACGTGCTGCCCAGGCTGAATTATTGATGAGGAGTTAGATTTGATAACCATCTGTGTCATATGATACGCAAATTACCACAGACTCCAGGCATGAAAACATTGGCCTGTTTTTCGTGTTGGTGTGAGGAGTCCTAAAGTCTCTGACCTGAATGTCCCAAACGCTCAGCTGATAGCAGAGACCGATGGAAAGCCGAGCCACGTAGTGACATCTTCTGACTTTAACTGAGAGCGTGACATTGAAATAACACTGCACACACAGGATGTCCTCTCTTTGTGTCTGTTGCTGTATGTAGGCGTTTGTGTTTACGCTCAAGCTTGAAAGGATTTTACTGCCACGGGTTTAACAGACTTAAAAGACGCTGAAAGCTGTTACTGTTGTCATCAGGTAACAAGTGATGATCACATGTTTGCCTCCATCAAAGCGTCTTCAGTGGATGTTTTTGTATTAACAATGGATCACATGTCTAACTGTATGTCACACAGGATCCACAGAGAATCATCACGTGTCTCTTGGCAGCTCCTGGCTCCATTTTAGCAGCTATTTTTTGGTTTTGTTTTTTAGCCCACAACTTCGCTGTTTAGGCTACTCGCCAAATGACACAGTTAGCAACCAACTGTAGAACATAGAAAAGCATCAAGCAGCTAAAAGGTATTTACCTCAGAAGCCAGTGGAGACCAAAAACAGAGCCAAAAAGAGAGTGAATATTGGATTAACAGCCATCAAATGGCCATAAACACGACTCCATAGGGATGCTAATGTAGCCAGGATCTGTAAACAGGTAGCTGTGTGCTAACAAGTTGCTAACATTAACCTCTTTATTTAGGCTACTTTCCTAAGCCATGCATGGCTGTATTTAGGATTTTAGAAACGCAGACGTTTGATCATTACACACAGTGACACAGAGTATCTGAAGTGTTTTTTATATCTGGAATGAGCCTATAAAATACCACCATAACTCCCCCAAGATGGTAAAATAAAACCTCAGTGTCTGCAGACTCTGAAGTCTGCAAACAATCAAGATCTCAAATATGAATACATAATTCATTTGTTGATAAAGTCAGCATTGGTCTTATCCCAGATCCTCCATAAAACTGCTGTATAAGCCAAAACATGACTTAATTAATATCCGTTTCTTGATTAAATTAAAATTGTAAAATGATGAACTTTTCCTTCCACCATATTCTGAAATTCTAATCACTGATTTTCATCTGGACTCGGTTCATCAGGCCATCATACATATTTAAGCACTCCAAGATGAGAGTGATTTCAAAGATTACCACTGTCAGCTGTGTGGGTTGTCATTTTGGATATATGAAAGGAGAGGGACATCAAAAATGCACCCGCTGACCTTTTTTTTTGCATTACTCTACTGTCTGCATTTCAATTATGCTCTGCTTTCTGAATTAATTGGTTCATTAGCAAAGGCAATTAGGAGAGTGGGCGCGAGGCCTGACTGTGATGTGCTTTTAGATGTATACATAGCCATTCATCCAGCAGATCTGAGAGCTTCATTTCGAAATACATCTGTCGTGATCATCTGAATGGCTGGTCTGAGACTCGCTCTGCTATTCTGGTGGTTTGAACAATCGACACGGCTATTTGAATTTTAGAAATCTTTATTAACTGCTGCCATTCAAGGTAGGTTTTTTTTTCTCCCTTTCATAAATGACTGAAAAAGCAACATTAGCATTATTAGTATTAGCATTGTTTCTTGAAAGTGAACAAACAATAAAAAGGCAGAAGCTGTTTTTCCTAGATAAACATTACTAAAGCAAACACTGAAAAAGGCAGTGAGGAAAGAAAGCAGCCATTAGTGGCTCTTTGTGTGACACAGCTATCACTCTGAAACACTGTCTTCTGGATATGTGTTTTAACCTGTGCACGGTGGTGGGAAACAGGCATTCAAGTAATGCCCTTCAGATAAAATGTTGTACTTTTGTGTTATTTTATACTTCTACTTCACTACATTTTTAACTTTCCAGACACATTCTTCATACTTCATACTGTGGCACAGCCTTTACCAGTATTTTGCACATCCTCTTTGCTTGAAACACTTTAAAAAAAAACAGGGATAGTTTACATATTTTTTATTTTAAATGTTTTTATTTTACATTTTCTATGCCTCTTTTGCAGAACTTGCTTTTTATTCAAATTTTCTCTTCCTGTGTTCATTGTTATGCACCATAACACCAAGTCAAATTCCACTTCCTTTTATTCCATTTATATACAGGTGTATATTATGAAGAAATATCTTCTTTTCAGGATTATTGATGGTGTTTTTTGTTTGTTTTTTTCTTTAGAAATGCTATTAAAATTATAGGAATTTTTTAAAAACACGATAAATAATACTATTACCTAATATGCCATTATTAACAACAATAATAATTAGTAATTATAAACCATATATATGCATATTTTTTAATTAAATTATTGCGTCTCTTGTCGGGACGCGTCCGCCTGCTGGACCCAGAATGCCCTGCGCCGAGGCAAGATGGAAGAACCCAGCAGCTGCGGGAGAACAATGTTTTGGCTGTAGATATTGAAACGGACAGCTGAGGGTGAGCTACGGGAGCCAGAACAGCAGGTCATGGTCCTGTTACGGTAAGGGGGATTAATAAAATCCAACTTTGGAGCCGAGTGCGTCGCCGTAGTTGTGAAACTCCTCGCACGGGACAGACAACAAAGCGCAGCGCACTAACGCTACCTTACCGCTAGCTAGCTGCTAAGCTAGCTGGCTCGGCTAGCCGGACGAGCATCATTGTTCGCTGGAGTTGTGTGGGCCGTTTGTTATGGGTCATGCTTGTGCTGTCGCTCCATCACTCACAGTCCGTTGCAGGAAACGAAGCCAACAACTCGGAGAAAACAGTCGAGAATAAACACAGACGATGTAAGATGATAAGAAGCCATGTTGGTTGTTTTATTTTTCAGGCGCAAAGCAGCGTTCGTCCTTGGATCAATTCCCCAGCTCGTAGATTTAGTGTCTTGTGTAACGTTAACGCGAGTGTGCGCTGATATCTGCCACTAAATTCTTTAATTTCGGTTTAAAAAAAAGAGAGACAAAAAGTACAAACTAACTTTGTTCACGTGTCGAAAAGGCTCCGACTTCCTTCGCGCTTTTAGCGAGTTTTCCCGCTGATATTTGCGGGGTTTCGCGTTCATCGGCGTCGATCTGCCGCTGTTATTGCATGGCCATATTAATTATTGCCTGATCCTGCATCACAAAGAAGGGCCCCGCAAGAGTGGTTAGCCAAATGGTGAGCTAGGTGGCTAATTGCTTAGCGAACAAGGTAGTTTTCACAAAGGTACGCAGACCGCGGAGTCCACTCAGCTCACCGTTTGTCTGCTTCAACACGTTTGAGAAAGCTGAAGTTAGCTGAAGTGGCCGAAGTCTGGTTTCTTCCCTTTTTTCTAAAAGTTGGGCTTTGTGTTAGCTTGAGGAGGTGATTGCTGCTAACGCACCATCAGAGCTGAGGGCATTTGGCAGATAGCACTCATTAGCTGGATGGGTCGCTCACGCGCTGGCCAAAAGCTTGTCATTGGGATTTTAAAGTAACTTCAATGGGAAAACGAGCTGGAAAAAATGGTAAATTAAGCTTCATAGAAACACGTTTTCATTATTTGATCACCTCCAAAAATTGTGTTTAGTCACAGCTTTACATATTAACACCCATTAGCTCCTTCAAATACCATCTGAGCTATCACAAAGCGTGCGGTTGATTTGTTTATGCAGCAGTCACATAATTACAGCAGCAGTGTTTCGCATGCAGCCCGTGTGCACTCTCATTGGCAGATAAGCTCATGCAAATAGGATGACTGGGTCAGACAGGCCCATCAAACAGATTAACACACAGCTTCAATCCTCTCATTCCTCATCTCATGTTGTGTCTAGCATTGCAGCCACAGTGACCCTTTATGCCCTGTAATATACTGTACACACACACACACACACACACACACACACACACACACACACACTGTAATCAACCGAAGGGAATTTTGCACAGTGTAGCTCCGGTGTTTAGCTTGTTTCCACATGTCATTGTGCCAGACTGTAGCCCTTTGTTGACCCACAAACCGTCAGTTTTAATCCGACTAAGCGCCCAGTTGTGAGATCAGAGGCCGTGACACTGATTCCTGAAGACCGAGCTTAACTGGCTCCATAATTGTTGTCTGCTGGCTATTATGTGTGCGTCTATAACTAACAATCAATCTGAGATCCTCACAGATTGTTTGTTATAGTTCCTCCTTAAAGGGTTCGTTGTAACTTTGAGTCCCGCTGTTTTTTTTCCTCCTCACAGGATGACACTGATTGCCACCCCATAGTTTTCCTGCCCGCCGGCATCCACCATGAGCATCATTCAAGACAAACTAGGCAATGAGTTCCTGCGCTCCAACGGGAGCATGGACTCCAATTTCAGCTCTGGCATGATCATGTTCAGCCACCTCCCTCCGGTGACCAGCTTCACCCGGCTGGCCGCCCACTCCGTGATGCAGGAGCTTCCACCGCAAGAAATGATCCTCAAGAAGGAGCGTGACTCCCCCGACTGCAGCATGGGCGCCCAGGGTGGCCGCATGGGGTGCGCGGGGGTGGGAGACTATGCTCACACCATGGGTATCAAGCAGGAGAAGCTGTCAGAGCACGATTATCGCCTGCCGGTTTACCCCGGAGGGCTGGGGAAGAGCACAGAGCTGCTGGAGGTGACAGTCAGCAACAACCAGGGCCTGCTGGTGCACGACCTCAACATGGGCAACGTAAGTACAGCTGGTAGGAAATCATCAGGGGGAGTTTCTGTGCTAGCAAGTGTGTATGATTTCCCCAATTAAATCCTTGTAGATTTATTGATAATTGAATCATGGCTTCTTTCTGTGTCATATCAATGTCTAATGAATATCTTTGGGCAGTTTGGCTCCTCAAAATAAATATTTCCTGGCATTTAACAGACCAAACGGTCAGTTAATCAAGAAAATCAGCAACCTTTTTGCTGCAGTACATCCAGTGAGCCTTCATCATGGTCGGGTTCAAGTTACAATCATAATTTAATAAGATTATGTGTTTACAGGCTTTTCCTTTTGTGCATTATCAGATTGTCCGATAAGCGGTGGCTGCCGGCCAAACAGCGCACTGCTCATGTAGTGTATTAATAGTATAAATATTCATGTTTAGTCCAATAAAACATGATTTAATTGATTTACAAGCTGGGATTCGCTCTGTGAGTATCTTTTACGACCACTGGCCTGCCCTTCAAAACAATGCAGGCATGACGACAGGGAAACGTGCCCATCTGTGTGTGACGGTCCTGCCCCCTCATGTCCTATATATATATATGTGTGTGTGTGTGTGTGTGCGCGTGTGTGCAGAGCAGAAAGTCGTCTTCAGCATTTGACAGATACTAGGAAAATAATTGATGACAAAGCACATGAAGGATTTCATTGAAATCAACTGAAACCTCTGGATTTTCCATATAGGCCACACAGACGTTTATGGGCTTAATGAATGAACAGATCTTTATTTACGCTGAGCTCGTTGCACCAGAAACATCTCTGAGACGCACACGTTCAAACAGGCAGAGTGGCAGGCTTGTGTCATATGAGGAAAACTGTCTCTGTCTCAGCCTCACACTGTAATTTTACAGTTTAAAATGTCCCAGAACACTTATGCAAACAAATGCCCGATGCCCCAAATCATATGTTGTAAAAATAAAATATGTAATGGAACTTTTTGCAGAAATATATATGAGCAAGCGTACATGTTTGCCTACGTCATCCATTCTGTCTGTGTTCATTGTTAAATCCTACCTGCATGTGGCATTATAATGTGCCAGAGGCCTCCATATTTGGGCTGTCATGGCCACAAGTTTTCAGGGGGTGAAGTCCTGCATTATTGTGTCTATGACTGTTAAATGGATGATTTTAGGTTAGTTTGTCCCCCCCCCAAACAGCTCTGCTGTGTTGTCCAGCAGCTGATGTTTTAAAAGTGTGAGAGGGAGGAGCCAGAGAGGGGACGGATGCCTGCGAGGAGCGTCTGTGAAGCTGGTTATGGCGACATAAATCGCCTGGCGGCTCGAGATGCAAAATATAACAGAGCCCCCCCCCCCCCGGCCCGGCCCTCCCTCTGTTTCTCTTTCTGGGTAGAAGGATGATGTCATTCAGCTCAGTGTGAATGAAAACATCATGGCAAGGACACAGCTGTCTTGTTTGAGCTTGCACTTCATTTCAGACGCCTTTTGTCCTCATTTAAATAGAAATACACACAACCACACACTTCAAACAATAGCCGGGCGTCAGAGGTCACCGAGGCTGTGGATGCACGTTTGCTGAGAAACAGAATGAATGATTGTCTTCACTGTCATTTTTTTTTTCCATTGTCAACTCAAGGACAACTCCATGTTGAGGATTTTATTTCAGCACAATATGCGGAGTCTTTAGAGGAAGGTTTTCACCCACAAGCCCCTGAAAATTGGGCTGATTTGAGAGCAGCAGGTGCACCCAGTCGGCCTCCATACGGCGCCGAGGTGCAGGATTTTAACTGAGGAAGAAAAGGCAGAGCAGGCGGCGGAAAAGTGCGAGAGACACCCTGCAGATTGTTTGTGATGAAGTTTAGTCAAGAGTGATAATCGTGAATGTTCAGTTTAGCATGTGAAGTGTGTGCTTTGTGCGTTTCTTCGCTTAGAGGAGAAGATGAAAGGCTCTCGCAGTGAATCACAGGCTGCTTATGCATGAATTTTAGGCTTTGTCATTTCAGCCACTAGAACCACATCTTGGACAATGAGTTTCCAACAGCCAATCACTAGACTTCGTCCAAGTGTTCTGTTTGTTTGCGTCCGCGGTGAACACGGACTCGCTTGTGAGATGGTGTCAGACTGAAGGCCCTTAACCGTCAATCAAGTAATTTCCTCGTCGTGGCTCGCTCTCACGGCCCGCTCCCTCTCCCTTTTGTCATGCTCACAGCTGCCGAGTCAGTTAGGAAAAGAGCCCAGTGGGAGAAAAGGTCGAAGGTCAAATGGTGACGGACAGGAGGGAAAACCGAGAAAGAAGAGAAACGAGGCAAAGGTTTGTCATATATTTATGTAAGGAATTTAAGTAGTGAGCCTCATATTTGAGTAACGCATCAGTAATTTTTATAGTAGTAAAAAAATATCTAATAGTGTCTAATTTATTCAGTCTTCAGTGCATGAATGTGAAGACACTGACCGCTCCTTTAAATACGTTCAGACGCTGCTGGCTGGATCTGACCCGTGTGTTTCTCTGTCGTTGTTTCACAGCAATCAATGATGCTGGATGCAGATGGAGGCAGCCTGTCGCCGGGCACCAAGCCTCACATCTGCGAGCACTGCACCGCATCCTTCAGGAGCTCCTACCACCTGCGCAGACATGTCCTCATTCACACAGGTACAGAGGGTGCAAATGTCCACCGCCATGCTCGTATTTGTGCTTCTCGATAAGGAGTTTTATGACTCAGAAAAGCACTTTTACGACGCCTTCATAGCTTCATTACTGCTGGTACAGTTTATCTAACGCTGTATTCAGGTCGTTTGTTTGCATATTATTTAGGTTGTTTGGAATAATCCCTGGCCTTCAGCATCTCCACTGTCCTCATACTGGAGAAGCAGTAACACAGTAGCACACTATGATAGATTCTGGTCCTTGAGGGCAGTTTTGTGCAGTGTTTTGGTCTTTCAAACAGTTATTGACACACACAGGGACTCAGATATAAAGAGGCCAGGTGTAGGTGCTGCATGAAGCCTGTACTGCTGTATTTCAATGCACCATTGAGTGTACGGCCTCTTCATTTGAAAATCTCTCTTGTTTTGTTTATTTAATGTCATCTTTCCTGTTCCTGTAATGTCACAATGATTAGCTGTTAAATGATAACTGCCTTCGTCACAGCTCTGCTAGAATTCAGTCATTTTAGAAAATTGATTTTAAAAGTGGAAAATTGTGCTCTATTGATCACTTTATTACATTTTTTTTCTTCTCCCACATTGATGAAACATCTGCTGTAGTGTTGCTTTCATCAACAAAAATTATGACTAAATATCGTCATCAATGAACCTTTATAACGTGACATAAATGAGACGAAACGCAACGTAAATGCTGGTCATGTGACAATACCTATAATTAAATATGTAATGCAATATTGTCGACGAATAAAAACGAGACTAAATGTGGTTTACAAAATAAAAACTGCTAAAATTTCTCTTCATTTTCGTTGACTGAAACGAGACGAAATGTTATAACGTTATTTAATTATAGTTATCGTCACATGACCAGCATTTAGGTTGCTTCTCGTCTCATTTTGGTCACGATATTTAGTCAGAATATTCGCTGACGAAAGCAACACTAATCTTCCGTAAGGCACATTTTAAGTTGTGCTCTTCTCACAACTTCTTGGCAAACATTAATGTCACAAATACTGTGTAAGAATACTTTTATTAGATTCAATTACGTGGTGAGACAAAGGTTAAATTCACACTTCTGAGTCAAAGTTTTTCATGCATTAGTATCTGAAAATAATGATCTGCATCCATGTAGTCAGTGTAGAGTAAAAGACAGTATTTCAGACAGGATGATCACAGTGACATAAGCAGCTGTGAAATACAGTGCAATCCTTTGCAATAGCAATGCAACACACAGTGCTTTTAGTGAAGAGTGTGTTAAGTGTTTGAGGAGTCACCGTGAAGACGAATCAACACTCAAATGATGAATATCAACAAACTCTGTTTTGTTATTGCGCTGGGTTTCATTACACTGCACAGGTGCTTGTGTCATTTTACAGTAAGTGTACCTCGTCACAGAGGTGACGACCGTCTGGAAACTGCAAAAATCTCTGCTGTTTCATTTCAGGTGAAAGACCCTTCAGATGCAATCAGTGCAACATGAGTTTCATCCAGAAGTACCTCCTCCAGCGACACGAGAAAATCCACAGTGGTGAGTGATGAAGACGAGCGTTCGCATCACCGAGCCCGATTCGATGTTGATTCTAAAGTCAGCTGACTCTGACCTGTTTTTGTGTGCCAGGAGAGAAGCCATTCAGCTGTGACCAGTGCAACATGCGTTTCATTCAGAAGTACCACATGGAGAGGCACAAGAGGACGCACAGCGGAGAAAAGCCGTACAGATGTGAGACCTGCCAACAGGTTAGTGAGCCGCTCGGCGTCCTGCAGGCCTGAATGATGTCCAACTCCTCAGGATTTGCTTTAAACACGTTTGTTTGTTCCCTTCAGTATTTTTCTAGGACAGACCGACTGCTTAAGCACAAGCGAACCTGTGGAGAAGCCATAAAGAAGGGGCTGGATCCCGGGATGATGGACTTGGGTTGTGTAGACATGGGACACGGCAGCTATGGAATCACTCAGGGAAATGCTGGGAGTACTGGGAGAAAGAGGGGGAAGTCCAAAAATTCTGGAGAGGGAGGGGAGCGCAAGAAGAAGAAGGGGGACGGAGGAGCGCACATTCATGGGGCTGTATCCGGAGGCTACAGCATCCACCAATACTCTGTGGAGAATCAGACCGTATCTTCCTCTACTGAGCCAGGACCCAGCATGCAGCAGGTCCACCACGGCCGAGCTCCAAAGATGGCGTTCAAGAAGGCCAATCGGAAGGGCCTGGACAAAGCGGGTCTGGGACAGGCCAAAGCAGACTCACTGGAGCAGAGCGGGGGCATGGACGACCTCGGCCTCATGCAGGGTAACGGGGCTAAAGGAGGGCCCACCAGCAGCAACTACGACGACGCCATGCAGTTCCTCAAGAAAAGACGCTACCTTCACGCAGCAAACAATGCAACCTCGTCAGGGCCGGTGGCGGTCGGGGGAACCAGCGGCGAGTACGATGTCGGCATGGGTCACTTGTCTTCCCAGCAGTCGGTCATTCAGGGCGTCGTTTCCAGCGTGATGGACAGCGACGCGCCTCTGAGTCTCGACAAGTCGGGGATCCCAGACGAGGTGCTGCAGAGCATCCTCGACCACTACGCCCAGAAGCCCGACGGCTCGCACCACGACGTTCACTTTGACATCGGCGACCACCACGTGGGGCTGAACCCCGCCCCCGCCGACGGCCCCGACATCGGCCACAACGCCGACGTCCCCAGCCCGTCTGGTGACAAGACCGTCATGATGCACGAATACTCCCGCTTCCTGCTGCAGGCTTTGGAGCGCACCAGCCACAGTGCCAGCTTCCCTGTGGGCCCCGGGGCTCCCGTCTCAGGACCGTTCACCAGTTCCCACTCGGGAAACCCCCTCTATGCCGACAAGAACATCTACACTACGTCCCCACTGGAGTGTGGGTTCGGCCAGTCGGTGGCCTCGCCTTCGCTGCCCGCCTCCGTGCCAAAGTCTCACTTCGCGATGCTGACGGACTCCTCGCCGCAGCACAGCTTCCACCTGAGCAGCCTGGAGGCCTCCACACACCAGCAGCTCACCCCTTCTCAGGAGCTCACCGAGCAGATGGAGAAGCAGCACTCCTCCACCCCCCCCTCCTCCTACCAGATCAGCCCATCTGACCTGAACGGCCAGAAGGACCACCCGCCGGTCAAGAACGGCGCGGCGGTCTACCCTCTGGCCCCCTCGCAGGACCTGGCCTCTCTGGACTCCTCCAAGCCTTCCTACCACATAGAAAACTTTGCTCAGGCCTTTGGCTCCCAGTTCAAGTCAGACGGCCGCGGCTTGTCTTATGGCACTGACTCCGGCGGGGAGGTGGACCACAGGATACGGACTCCTGTGTCTGAATTCTCAGGGTATAGTAGTTTGTTATCTGATGTCAATGAGCCAGTAAGTACAGGTTCCAAAACTACAACAAGCCAAAGCTACAGATGAGAGCCTGAGAGGGAGAGAACACTCTGTCGTTAAAGTTGTTCTTATTTTCATTTTTTAGTGCTCCTATTTTATTATTATTATTATTATTATTATTATTGTTATTGTTATTGTTATTTTTTTTAAGTGTCATCTTTCTTTTAATTATACTGATGCTCTGTTTCTGTGCCCACTCCCCACAATAAGCCTGCAAGGCTTCCTGCAAATGCAAAGTATCTGTTGTTTGTTTTTTTTAAGTTAAATATGTATTTACTGTTTATTCTCGTCCTGTTAGTGACATTAGGTCTGGTCATTAATCATGAACTGAAAGTACTTTTTAAAGCGTAGAGTAGCGCCGGATGTATTTCTCTTCCGATGAGCTGAAGTGTTTTGAGCAATCAACTTTACAATTGTAAAATAATAATGAGAATAACCACGATGGCAGGGAATAGCCCAGATTTGAAATAGCAAAAAAAAAAAAAAAAAAAAGAAAAGCAGAAAAACAACAAAAAATTCTTGTCTGTTACAAGGTTGAAAGTATTACTCAGGAAAAAGTGAAAGAGGAGAAGCCTACGAGGTGCAGTGAGCACTCTTTTCAGAAGTGTAAGTGTGCGACTTCACAGGGGATTTTTCTTATGTTTTATTACTTGTTGAATGAGTGTGACATAACAGACTGCTGCCAGCTCACTCGAGCACTGAAAACACTTTCTACTCGGCTAAATAGAGATTATGGTACTTTCGTGTCAATGTGAAACTCATGTTTTCTTCAATAAGGGCCATATATATATCTATATATATTTATAAGAATATATATTAATGTAAAATAACAGATTTAATCATTCTGGGGAACTGCCAGTTGAAGTAGAGGAAGAATGGGGGCTGGTTCGGGGGGTAAATGTTGTCCTTGGTATATTTTTGGAGAACAGATGTGATGTTAGGGCTTTTCTGTGGCCAATAGGGGGTGCTGTTGGACAGCGGTAGAATGGCCTTCCCCGTTTCCTGCCCTCCACTTCTTCCTCAGTTCCCCTCGTTTCTTTAAAAGAATCCGATCAGCACTTTGAGCCGTTTTCTTACATTGAGTAAAAAACCCCCCGTCGATCAGACGTCAGGAGCGGACGGGCTTTGCGGCGGAGGCGTGCTGTAGTTTGGGCATATGCAGGTGGGGTTTCTGGGTTTGACACGTTCTGGCTGTATGATGGGGTGCATCCTCTGTTCGGGTTGAATGAGGGGTGGGCGGGGAGGGAAGGGGGGGGCGGGTCGATATGTGAAAGTGGGATTTTTCATTAACATTTTCTCTTTCTCCTTACTTCTAGGAAGGGTTTAGCGGGGGGGAGGGAGGGGGCTTTTAAAATCCAGTATCATTTAATCGGGATAATGTAAATGTAATTCAAACCCCTAGTTTTAGTTTGACTTGTTACCCAATTTAGCAGCTTTGCTTCCCTCTTGAATTTGATGACAAACGTGTTAGTGATGGAGTATTTCCTCAGCTGTTACCGAGGCGGCCGTGTGCGCCAAAAAAAAAAAAAGATGGCTGACCAAACATTTGTATGCATTTAGATCTTTCCACGTGTGCTGGCAGTACCGAGCATATATGTCCCGTTAGAGATTGGGTGCCTACTCCTGAGAAGCGCGGGTGCAAGATATTGTCTAGTAAATGTTAAATGTACCTTCTTGCTGATTTTTAAATGTATTTATGCTGTACATCTTTTTTTGTAAAGACAACAATAATTGCGCTGTCTTCCGTAGCGACGCCTGGCCTTGAGCGCCGGGACTGATTTCACTCTGCTGAATGAGTCTTCGAGCCCCTTTTACGCCCCGACGGCCTGTTGTTTTAAGCAATCATGAAACCTGGCAGAGTGAATGCAATGCTGTAATATCTTAACATGTTGGAGCGGTTGAGGCGTGAACAAGAATTAGCCTCGCATATACCTCATATCACAATAAACCAGGGACAAAGGAGTGAAGGTTTGATGTATGTAGCAGAGATGCTGTTGTATGTATAAAAAAAAAAAAAAAAAGATGTCATGTTTCTGTGCGACTATTTTCAAGCATCTGTGTACGTGACGTTTCCGTGACCCGTCGAGGCTGAAGGGTTTCTGTCGATGCGTCACGCCAGCCAGTGTTCAGTTGCTTCACTTCGACCTCTCCTCCACATCTGATTTGCCATATTGTCTCAATATGCTTGTTTACAAAAAAAATGTACAAAACACTAAATCTTACTTTGCTGAATTTTGACCCCCTGTATAAAATTTATTTTACTATAATTCTTTCCCCTTTTTTTTATCACCGCCAAATTTTGTAGCTGATGATATCTTCCATTTTTATGTTCTTTCGGGTTCTTGTGACGCGGTTCGCAAGACTGTACTTGTCCAATGAATTTAAAACTGATTAGGGAGAAAACAATAAAAAATGCTGTTATCAAGAGCTGCTGCTGTCATCTTTATGAGCCCAGGGGTGTTAGACATGTCAGAGGTGTCCAGAGGATGCTGTTAAAGGGTTCGTGTTGTTTCCTGTTCTGCACAGAAGAGCTGTACTGACTCATTTCCACCACCAGGTGGTGCTGGTGGCCTTTTTGCTTTGCCATCACAGTGACTTAAAGTTCAAACAGGACTTCCTTTTTAACAACAGTTCGGCTTCATCACATTTCTCATTTGTTCACATGGACTTTTCTAAATCAGGCCTGCTGTACTCATAGTTGTGCCTCCAAAAGCAGCTTCTGTTTTTTAATGATGAGGACTTCATGAACCAGATGGTTTACGGTCACTCCTGTAAAATCTTATCTCTCCTCATGAAGCTCCGAGCCGGTGCGTCAGAATGCAGCACGAATACCAAGACTTCACCTTCAAATGCGTCATTCAGCTTTTAAAGCAGACTTATTTCCTTGAAGATTAACAGTGAATGGCGGTACTTTTGTAAACTAAATGGTTGTACAACCCAGTCTCACTACAAATTGTGTAATACCTACAAACCGTTGAAAATGAGGGAAAGCACGTATGATTCATTTGTTTTTCCGTGATCTCTTCTCAACCCAGACTGCAACAAACTCTCCAGATTTCAAGTTTTTACTCGAAATACTAAAAAAATTCTCCTTCTTCGTCAGCTAAATTAACTCTTTAAAAAGCCTCTGGGATCAGCTGGAAAATGCATCGTCACAAAGCTGAAAACTGGGCTGTTCTGACTCTTTGGAGATACGTGCTTCTCACAGGACGGCCATGCTGCAAACGCATGATAATCTTACAGAATATGAAGCATTGCTGTGGATTAAAGAACATTAAAATGAGCTCAACCTTAAATATCTACGGCAGCAAAATGCAACACTAATATTGAAACACAGTGACATCATTTTAGCAGAATTTGTACTTTTACTTTTGGTACTTGAACTAGATTTTACTGATAATACTTCCATACTTAGGTAAAGTTTTGAATACAGAACTTTTTACTTGTAGTGAAGTATTTTCACAATGTGGTACTGAATACTTCTTCACCACTGTGACGACAATATACCCAGTTTACGCGACATTAAATGCAAACACATGAATGAAAAAGATAAGTAATAGCCTAGAAATACAGTGCACCTATACATATAATGGTGTGCTGTATTTATAGAGTCATGTGATGCTTTTGATCCAACAACAAATCAAAGAATAAAAGTTTGACCTTACACATTAAATTCATCAATATTTTTGTGGAAGTCCCCACCGCTCATCCAGAGAAGCCTTTGAATACACTTTTAATATGCCACACATGATTTCATATTTATTTCCTTCTCAGCACCCGTTAGCGGAATAAAATGACTTCCTTATATCGGAAAGAGAAGTGAACAGAATAAAACCTGCCTTTGACATTTGTCTCGCCTGCAAACATGAATCTGAAAACCTTCACTCGCTTGCGTGGTTCAGCTTCCAGCACATCATCATGAGCCGGCACTGATGAGCGCATTGTGCAGAACCTGATGCTTCAGACAACCTGTACAATAGGTTTTAACCTACAGTGTGAGGACATTTTGGCAGTGCTAGGGGTCAGACTTGGCTTTAAGGGTCATGGTCGCATTAGTTTTAGGTGTTTTTGGCTGAACCCTTGTTAATTAGTGGTCTTTCTGGCCATCGCTGTCTGCTCCCTCGCTGCCTCGTTGCTCCTCTGGAGGTCACAGGTGTGTTGACAGACTGGATGCAACGTCCATGATGTTCTTATCTTCAGAGCTGGGAAGAGGCTATGGATTGTGTTGTGTACACAGGGAGATACTGAGCGGGAAGTAATAACAATAAAGTTTTAATGATGCTGCAACATGAGCTGTTGGTAAGATGAGCTAAATGAAGAGGACAGTCTGAAAAATATCAACTCAACCTCTGCTGTGACATTCAGCACATATGAATCACACTGACCACCTGACCTTTCTGCCATCAGCTTCACTCTCAGGTTTTAGGTGGAACATCTCATCAGCTATTGGATGGACTGCCATGAAACCTGGTTCTGGTTCAGTCAACCCTTCACTTCTCATGTAGCGCCACCATCAGGTCAAAATTTGAGTTTTTCCAGTCAGTTTGTGGCTAAATACCCACAAAACTGAAGACATTCCCATCAGCCTCAGCTGTACTTTGGGTGTACTGCTAATTAGCAAATGTTAGCATGTTAACGTTATATGGTGAACATTACACTTCCTCAACATCAGCCTGTTAGCATTTTGCTAATGCTTTAGTACAGCCTCACAGAGCTGTTAGCATGGCTATATCATTGATGTAATGGGATAAAAAAACATGGTTGCCACATATAGAAACAGCTAAAAATGAACTTTAATCTTTAAACTTGCTCTTTGCTCCAAATAAGCATCAACTCCTCAAACATATTTGCCTCAAGGAACAGCTGAGCATGGAGTGATCCATCAACAACAGAAAATAAAAGGTAATCTAAACAATGACCTTGAACAATATTCAGAGCGGCAACCCTTCTCCCAGAGTCCAGTCCTGAAATAAGACTCACTTGTGCCAACGCTGAAAGGCCTCTGGAATTAATTCTGAAAACTCGAGGTATTGAAAAATGTCGCAATGTCACCGACTATTTGCGTGAGATAAGGGTGAGGTCAGCCGGTGTGTGTGTTAATTCACGTATGTCTGTAAAGACACGTCCCAGTGCAGAGCTGTAAAAGCTGCGTCATGGCAACATGGAAAACATGAAAAGAATTTGCCTGCCTCATATGAATTTATTGATTTAATTATTAATTTTCTCCGGTAAGGTCCAAACCTTATTTAAACAGACGCACAACTTATCTGATCGCCGGTCAGGTTCTGCAATGTTCACTTTTAAAGTACTTCATGTCGTGTCATTACTGTAGTTAAGCAGTGTTTTGCTGGTTATATTCATGTAGATTGTAATTCAAATATATCTTGAAATGAGATTTTTCACTTATCAAAAATCTAATTTGTTGCTTTTTGTCCTGATGACGATATTAGGACTTTTATTATTGTGATAATAAGAAAGATTTTCATTCAAGCTCTCCAAACGGCTGCTTATATTATCCTCGTTTGACTCGTGTTTGAAGTGTGTGTCCCAAACACTTCACACCGACTGAATCGCTCAAACTGTAGCACCGACACAAGAAAACAAACAAAACACTTCCTTGACAAGTCAGGATTTTATCAGGTGAGCTGGCCTCGTTCGACGATGACCACAGGGCCAAAATGTCTGATGCCACAGAGGTTTTATTCAAGCCTTTGATAACCATTGTTTGATCTTGCTGTTTGCATTTGTTCAATACCTGCGTTGCCCACAGAAAAATGTAAAAGCAGGGTCACTCATGCAATAAAAAAGGGGATGCTCACACTCCCGATTTCTAAAGAAATGTAACTTCATTGACAAACAGCCGCTGACTGTTAAGCTCACGCCATGTTCTGGTAGATAAAGAAGTGCAGCACAGCAAGAATAAAACAAAAGTGTAAAGTTCGGTCATAACTGACTCTGGTTCATCCCCTGAAGTGGGACTTGATCAGATAAGATGAGCTCCAACTTTATTGATCCACCTATTGTTTGTTTCACCTGGTCTGAATCGGTTGCTGAGTTTGTGAACTTAGTTTTCTTCTTGATTCAGTTTCTTATGTTTAAGTTTTTTAGGCCATGTGACAACATTCACTTCACTCATTGGTCAGATGTGTCTGGGGTGGAAGCAGGAATGTAAGCACAGGAAGAGGGTCCTGAAGGAGGTCCACTGTCCAAATGCAATGATCTGCATTGCACTAGTCCAGGTCCAGCCTGTGCTCAGTGCTAGCAGCTGTTGAATTTGCTCATCCGCATCCCACAATGCAAAGCACGCCTGGTGACGGGAGCCATTTCCCTCAAACTTGCAGAATACGCCAAGCAGCTGGAACGGATTGAAGCTGGATCACGTTCCCACCACAAATGAACTGCTCCACAGTTTGTTAGGAACCAGACCCTCAGGGTCTCGGTCTGGTTGTTTGGTTTGTACCTGGGTTTGATTGACAGCTATCACA
>JBBMOE010000034.1:3488905-3504953 GCA_037975065.1 Chaetodon trifasciatus
CAAATACACCAAGTCAACCGACAAGCACTAACACAACCAAAACTTCACCTGTCGTACCAACAACCACAGGCGCAACCACAACTACACCAGCTGCACCGACAACCACAGGCGCAACCACAATTTCAGCAGCCGCACCAACAACCACAGGTGCCACCACAACTTCACCAGCCGCACCGACAACCACAGGCGCAACCACAACTACACCAGCTGCACCAATAATCACAGGCACAAACACAAATACACCAACTAAACCGACAAGCACTGACACAACCACAAATACACCAACCACACCAACAACCACAGGCGCAACCACATCTTCACCAGCCGCACCGACAACCACAGGCGCAACCACAACTACACCAGCAGCACCCACAACCACAGGTGCAACCACAACTTCACCTGCCTCACCGACAACCACAGACAGAACCACAAATACACCAGCCGCACCAACAACCACCGGTGCAACCACAACTACACCAAGCACACTGACAAACACAGGCGCAACCACAACTTCACCAACTACATCTACGCTAACAGCATCTACTAACACCTCACCTGAGACTGTGTCCACCACCACAGCATCCTCCACCATTACTGCAGTTACACTCACAACTGGACCCACACCCTCCTCTCCTACCTCCTTCTCCACCCCCAGCTCTCTCCCTACAAACACCTCCCCAGGCAGTAGCACTGTAGCCCCTACTTTAGATGCCACCACCCCTAGTCCCTCAACAACCACCTCAGGAGGTAGGACTAACAGCATGATGAGTGTTGATGTTTGTTCTTACAAAATAATATGCAACAACATGCAGGTGAGAGGGAATTCAGCGAGGACTCAAAGTTAAAACTGCACTGAGTAATTTTACAAGTGTGCCTGTTCTTCAGGTCTCTGAATTCAGATTTTTAAAAACTTCACAAGTCTACAGTCATGCCCTCTGAGGCTGTACTGAGGCACAGTGCTGCTTTGAGTCCTTGTTACTGATATTTCCACTTACCTCACTAAATTCCAAGTCAAAATCAATCGAAATCTACTTCCAATCAATGAGCATGTCACTTGATTGTGTTTCTGTCTTATGCTGCTGAGAAGTGGCCAAAAAAAAATCACATTTCACTTTTTTTTACATTTATGCTGATGACCTACGTTTTCATTTTTGGAAAAATGAGACACCGTCAATGATCATCTGGACATTTGTCTGGTCTTTGTTGCTCTCTCGCATGTCTTATCTAATACTACTACGGGGGAATACCAGAATCAGAACATTTGAAATGCTTTTGTTTCTGGTCAATCACATCATGCATTTAAAATATTTTTACACCTTAATGAGATGTGGCCAGGAAAGAAAAAGTGATGAGCTGATTATTTTTCTGGTTTTCTTTTGACCATAGGAATGACAACAGCAGCCACTACACATAATGTCACCAGTGATGGAGGAATGAGCACTGAGACACCAACCACTGCTCCAGTTTCTGACACGACTGTGACTCCAACTTCAGGCTCAAGCAGCAACAACACAACCACCACTTTTACAGCTTCACCCCCGTCCACCACAGAGCACATCACAGCCTCAGTATCAACTGCAACTACAGAAAATGGCCCAACAGATTCTACAACTGTGAAGCCATCAACCACCCATGCAGAGACAACCTTCTCTCAGCCAACCACAGAGTCCAGAACAACTACAAGAGCCGTCAGCAGCCCCGTTTCTGTGGACACCACCAGCAGCCCAAGTGGCTCCCCATCAGCTCCAACCAGTGGTGCAACCACCACACCTGCTCCAACTCCTTCTACAAGTACAACAATCACACAAACCAACAGCAGCCCAGCAAGTACAAGTACAGTAACTCACGAAACCTCTACTGCTGTAGTAACTACAACTTCACCAACAACATCTACTAACACCTCACCTGAGACCATCACCACACCCTCATCCCCCACCACAATCACAGTGCTAACATCTGGACCCACATCCTCTTCACCTATCTCCATCTCCACCTCCAGCTCTCTCCCTACAAACACCTCCCCAGGCAGTAGCACC
Source organism: Chaetodon trifasciatus (assembly GCA_037975065.1). Taxonomy (NCBI): domain Eukaryota; kingdom Metazoa; phylum Chordata; class Actinopteri; order Chaetodontiformes; family Chaetodontidae; genus Chaetodon; species Chaetodon trifasciatus. The sequence goes on from JBBMOE010000034.1 coordinate 3,490,942, forward strand.
GTAGCCCCCACTTTAGATACCACCACCCCTAGTCCCTCAACAACCACCTCAGGAGGTAGGACTAACAGCATGATGAGTGTTGATGTTTGTTCTTACAAAATTCTATACAACAACATGCAGGTGAGAGGGAATTCAGTGACTCAAAGTTAAAGCTGCACTGGGTAATTTTACAAGTGTGCCTGTTCTTCAGGTCTCTGAATTCAGATTTTTGACATCTTCAAAAGTCTACAGTCATGCTCTCTGAGGCTGTACTGAGGCACAGTGCTGCTTTGAGTCCTTGTTACTTACCTCACTAATTTCCGAGTCAAAATCAGTGGAAATCTACTTCCAATCAATGAGCATGTCGCTTGAATGTGTTTATATCTTATGCTGCTGACAAGTGGCCAAAAAAAAATCACATTTCACTTTTTTCACATTTATGCTGATGACTTACGTTTTTGTTTTTGGAAAAATGAGAAACTGTCAATGGACATCTGGACATTTGTCTGGTCTTTGTTGCTCTCTCGCATGTCTTATCTGATAACACCACGGGGGAACACCAGAGTCAGAACATTTGAAATGCTTTTGTTTCTGGTCAATCACATCATGCATTTAAAATATTTTTACACCTTAATGAGATGGAGCCAGGTAAGAAAAAGTGATGAGCTGATTAATTTTCTGCTCTTCTTTTGACTTTAGGAACCACCGCAGAGCAGTTCACAACCTCAGTATCAGCTACAACTACAGACTCTACAACTATGAAACCATCAACCACTCCTACAACCATAGTCACCACGAGCAGCTCAACTGACTCTCCATCACCTCCACCCAGTACCACAACCGCCACACCTCCTCCAAGTACACCAACCACACACCCAACCACCGACACAACCTCAAGTACACTGACCACACACCCAACCACCGACACAACCGCAAGTGCACCGACCACACACCCAACCACCGACACAACTGCAAGTACACCGACCACAAACCCAACCACCGACACAACTGCAAGTACACCGACCACAAACCCAACCACCGACACAACTGCAAGTACACCGACCACAAACCCAACCACCGACACAACCTCAAGTACACCGACTGCACGCCCAACCACCGACACAACCTCAAGTACACCAACCGCACGCCCAACCACCGACACAACCAGAAGTACTCCGACCATTGGTCCCTCAACAACCTCACAAGGTAACAGCATTATGAGTGATGATGTTTGTCCTTACAAAATAAAATGCTATGACATGCAGGTGAGAGGGAATTCAGTGAGGCCTGTAAGTTAAAGCTGCACTGGGGAATTTGACCAGTGTGCAAGTTGCACAGAGCAAAAAATAAATTATCAATAATCCCAATTATTTCTTTATCTTCAGATTCACATTATTCTCACAGCCAGGTGAGATGCTTGCGAATGCAGTCCTTTCTGGTGGTTGATTTTGAATAATAGATGCTATAAATAAATGAAGAAAGTATTTTTTTAAATTGTACCAGTTATTAAAATACTACACAGTGATACATTTGACAACAATAGATCAATAAGCTGAAAACTCTGCAGACAATATGAAAGCCTTGCCGGTCATTAATATGCAGCGGATGTATAGATTTTCATTGGCATAATTAGAGATTGATCATTTTGGCTCTTGCAACTTTAGCATGGAAATGTGCAGCATGCATTTGACCATAGTGACACTGTTGGACATTGATGATGGCTGTGTTCTCTGTTTAAATGTCCTCTGATTGATTTTTATATATGTTTTGATGTTACTTTGCCACGTTGCAGAAACCACCACTACCAACCCACCTGTTACAACAGTGCCATCCACCACGGTCACCATCCCAGTCCTCGGTTCGTACCTTCCTCCAAAGTGTTGGAGTGTGCAGTTGCCCATAAAATTGTTATTATATAAATTATTGGTTGGAATTAAATCCTGCTCACACAAGGACCCACACTGCTAGAGATAATTGTTTTGTGTATTTTATTTTTCTTCCATCTGTCATCAGTGTGTCCTGCTGTCCCGTGCCCAGCTGACAGAGCTTGTCTTGAAGGCGTTTGCCAGTGTCGCTCTGGTACCTTCCTGCAGAATGGCCAATGTGTACCCGGTATGAACATAAGTTGAAAAAAAATGACAAAAACAGAAATTAAAACAGGGTGGTGTTGGTCAGACTTTTGCCTCATTTTTTCCTCTCATATTCTTCACTCAGCTCAAGTGTTCCCAGGTGAGCTTCATGTCACCAGCTTGCAGTTTCAAGAGGAGATGAATGACAGGACCTCAAAAATATTCCAGGAAACGGCAAAAAATATCTCAGCAGCGGTGGGTTGTGAGCTCACAAAGCATGTTGAAATGTTAAAATAAATGCTCCTCTCTCAGACATTAAACCACATGATTATTCTGTGTCATAGCTCCATGAAGCTCTCAAAAATGTGTCAGGGTACCAGAGGTCTGAGGTTGTCCGACTTGAGTGAGTATTTTCTCTTTCTCTGCTGCAGAAAAATATCCCGTGTCACAAAAGTTAGATTTTTCTTTTTTGTAACTTTTTGGTGCTTCTGTATAATTCTCTAGACGGGGAAGTGTGAGAGCAACTGTAAACAACATCTTTGAAAACACCAATACCACTGAAGATGCTGTTAAAGAGTCCATTGAAAAGGCTATAAACGAGTCGTCTGTCACAGGTGGATTGTTTGCGAATGCTAGTTTTGAAGGTAAGTACTGCTTTTGGCTTTTAATTTTGTTTTTGTCTGTTATTCTCAAGTTTTTCTCATATTCCAGTTTTATATCCTCTCTGTCTTAGGTGAAAACCTGTGTGATCAGGAGCCATTACCTTGTGACTCCATCTCTACAACATGTACTAATGAAAATGGCCGGGCTCTTTGTACCTGTAAACCTGGCTACATCAACAGCTTCTATTCAAACTTCAGCTGCATCGGTAAGTACAACTATTTAATAATCTTTACCTCCTTTACCAAGAAGCAGAGCAGACCACACTCCAGGAGTCAATGTTGTGTCTTTCATGGTCAAAAATGTGTAATCTTGGAAAAGTTCTGCTGCCATACACTATAAACTACTGAAGTCTCATGTATGGAGCATAAGAGCTGATGACCCAAGTTTTCCCAGCTGATCTACAGTTGAGAGAGCTTTAACAAAACCTCCTTATCCTCAGTGAAATACTTGGTGTGTGAGAATGAGGGGGAGAAGCAACAGGGAGCGAGACTCAGAGACAAAGTCAAGAGCTGTGGCCTTTTCTCCATGCCGACCCTTGGCACCGGCTTCATTTATCTTTGTAATTTATTTCTTTTTAACGGGGTTGTTTCCCTGGAAACACGTGGAGGAATCACAGCTTTCTCTCTCTCTGGAGAGTCGTGACCAAAGAAATCAGCCATAAGAAGAGCTGATAAAGAATAACTTTCATACAAGTGCTGCATACAGTTCCTTTCCCAGGAAAACAACATAATGTGCAATTATGTGCTGGTTTGTCATCATGGAGCCTCTGTATGAAGAGGCTCTCATTGTGCTCATGTTTTCATTACATGTGCAACCAGGCGAACCGTATGTCTCCATCCACCGTGACAGAGTCTGAAACTGTAGCCTGTTTTTCTTATTTTAGTCTCTGTGAAAAACACTGTGTGTTTAAATGATTGTTTCCCTTTGCAGGGTGTCCAAGTGGACAGGAGCCAGACGGAGTCAAGTGCAAGCCGTGAGTGCACTCATTTTTAATTTTGTTAACAGGCTCAGTTTTGTATGTGGGGTGTGGCGTGTGTGTGTATTACTGTGTGTGGTGCACATGATGTGAAGTTGGCTCCCCCGTGTGGATTCAGAGTTAAACTCCATTAACATGCGACGGACAGCCCTGAAATCCTAATTCCATTATGTTTAACTGCTCTGTTTTGTCCTGCAGGTGTAAATTTGGATATGGTGGTTTCAACTGTAAAGACTGTGAGTAACAGCAGTATTTCAAAGGCAAAAAACGATGCTGCAGCAGTGATGTGCTGACCCATAAAAATCTAAATATGTCTCGTGTGTGTGTTTACAGCGTCTCTGCTGGCAGTGGTGGTCATCTCCTGTGTGCTGGGAGGAATTCTTCTCATCCTGGTCGTGGCTATGATCAGTTATCATGGCTGGTAAGGTCCTCACAACTTTACCAACATTAACACTAACTTACTTTGAGTCATTCTGCATAAATCCAACTCACACAGCGGCTCTCTGGAAAGAAATGCATGTTTGCATTTGACCCACATTAGCCCTGTAAATATCACTCTGGCTGTTTGCAGGTCAAAAGATGTCAATTTTAGGTTAAATTTTCATTGAAAAGTGATTTTTGAAGTGTTGTTTCAGTATCTTAATGCCTATATTTCAATGTGGATTCGTAGCCTGAATGTCTAAAAAGCTCACTTTTCAACCAAATGAATACTTCAGGGCATTAAAGGATGAGGCTGGCGGTATTCAGTATTTTTCTTATTGTCATCAAATCCCATGAAAAGACCAAAACCAACAATGTGTTAATGCGTTTTTCAGTACTTTCCAGCATCTCTATTCTTTCTGTGGCAGTTCATAGTGAATAATAACATGATGACGCTAGCTTAGCTCCATTGTTGTCCAAAAACACATAAACATACACATGAAAACATTTTTCACTGGGTTTCATTTCAGTTTTGAATAGTTTTGGGAGATTAATGGAGCTGTATGATCCAGAGGAATGAGATATATCAGACTTTGGATACAAGCGCAGAACTTCTTTGTAACATCAATTCATTGTTGGATTTGAAGAGGAAAATAGAAAATGTTGTATCCTCCTTGTCTGTACATCAGGAGGAGATACTCCAAGGGAAAGCCAGACGACAGCAGCAGTCCATACTCCATAGATGAGTCCTGGCCTGCTGGCATCCCTCGCATCCCCCGTGCCACCAATAAATGGAATTCACCTCATTCGATGGAGATGACAAAAGCGGCCTACAACGATGTCCTGGGGGACAGAACGCAACAAACCAACAGAGCAGTGAGTTACCACATGTTCTCCCGTCGTCTCTGTCGCCTAAATTACTTCCCCCTAATCCTCAGACTCAGTCATGCGTAGTGTCGACAGTCCACTAAATCAGTTTGTTCAATGTTGCCCCGCCATCTTGCATCCAGATCGCATCTGCTGATTAACCTTAAACCCACCCAGTAAGCGTGGATGTGGTCATTTGCAGGTGAAAAATCTTTACACTTTAACCAGCAAATCAACAAATCCATGCTCACCGTGCAGATGACCGTCTTGTGTGATTTCAGATCACAGATTAAATGCCTTAATGACATGTTTTCAATCAAGTGCTCACCAGTATGTTGAACCTAGTCATGCTAGCATGTAGCTCCCTCCCATGCTCCCTGCTTTGCCTGACTCCCAGTGTGTTGCTTTAGGGGTTTCATCCGAAGCAGAAAGGATGGAAAAAGGTAAGGCATGGCTTTGCTTTAAGCTTTTGATTTTCCTCGATTCCCCTTCTGATTGTGTAGACCGGCCACATGAGAATCGTGGTGGCAGTGTTTTCAGGTGATGGGAAGCTGGATTGTTGTGGAAAGCCGCCTGCTTTCACCTTCATGTTAAATCTAGTGTGCAACAGTTCGAAGAAGCTCAGCTAATGCTAGTTTAGGAGTGACTATGATTAATTTTCAATACACATTGACTGTGGTTACTTGCGTGTGTGTGTGTGTGTGTGTGGGTGTGTGCTTGCCTTTTGTGGGTGTTTATGTGTGAATGTCTGAAGTCCCCACATCTGAGAGACACTAATACACTGCTTCCACTGACATTTCAGTCGAGATCATACGATCTCAGCGTAGATGGAATGAGGACCTTCAAAGGTAAAAATCCGTCCAGCTACTCCTACCTGGTTCAAGGCCACGACAACCCGTACTACTTAGCAGGAGATGAGAAGAAAAACTGAAAGCATCGGGCCGGCGGAGGATGGAATCCATGCAGGAAGGAGGGACATGGGATCAAAAAGAAGTTAACGAAGAAAGAAGTTTTTGTGCTTTAAAGAAATCATTGTAGTCTTTAAAATGAAGCGTCTTACATTGCTAATTGCACTAAAGTGTGAAGTTTACCACCAGTTTTCCTTTCAAATCAAAGGTAAATTGAATGTGGGTTTTCAGGGACAGCAAGATATTTTTCTTATGGGTATGATTATTTAAAAAAAAAAGAATTAAAAAAAATCTTGATTGACCAAAGGGGCTGGATCCCTGGTTTGAGGTATTTCAAAAGGGATTTGTATTGTAGCTGAGTACTTTCTGTGTGTTGAAGCTGCACTTGCAGAATGTGCCTCTTTAATGGTCTGTTTGACAAATATGAAACATGCAGAGCTGGTGATAAAGCCTGTCTCTGGATGTGCCAATTGCCTATTGAATGCATTTCTTTTGAAAGCTCTTATATTTATATATATATATGTATGTATCCTTAATCTCTGAGACAGTGCACTATTTTATAAGTGTGTAAAGGTTTTCTAAATAATGGATCATTGGGCAGAGTGTGTGTGTGCATGTGTGTGTGAGTGCAATGGAAATAAATTAATTTACGCACTGCTCTTGTTTCTCATCATTGGTGGATGTATCAGTATAACTGCTCTACATAAGTACTTAAACAGCTTTATCGCCCCATGATTCAAACTTTTTGCATGTGTGAGTCTTTTACATCCACTTTGTGTCACTAATCATCGTCTTTTTAGAGTAAGAAAGTCTCTCATTGACATCTGAAGAGTTAAAGGTGACTGCTGATCCTTCAACAGACAGTTCTGCTGGACTAATATGGCTGCCAAACAGAGCTGCCAGAGGAAAAGCTCCCTGAAGCCGCAGTAAAAATAAGGATTCAAGAGAGCTCATCTACTAAACTGTTTAGTTTCAGGTTGTCTTTAAAATGTGAGACATTGCCAGAACTTTGGTTTAAAACATTCAATAAATCCACTAACACTACCATTGTGTTGCAGAAATAGCTACTGAAGTTAGCATGCTAGTCCTTGCCCATCTGTTGCCCACTGCTAACTGAGCTAACAAGCTAATGGCAGCTAGTAGCTACAGCCATAGATAGCTACAGCAAAGGATGCAGCTAGCAGCAGTTAGTGGTTACGCTAGTGAGACGCCACCCCGTTTGTTTAGATCAACCTTCGACAGGTAGCTGATTCTTACACATTGTACCTTTAAGAGCTCAAAAATAAACTTAAAGATGATTATGAGTAGTTTTTTCTTAGGATCTGACGGGCGGTTTGACCTGCCTGGCGTCTAATTTACCTCAAACATGACTAATGTAACGATGTGGGATAACAGACTGAACATGTTTTTGTCTGTGAATGACTTTGAAATAAAAAAAAAGAAAGTATTAGTTCCTGTATAGCCTATAGGACACTTGATATGCCTTTTGGTCATTTCTGTATTTTGTCACCTTTAGTGAATGAGCCCAGTTTGTGGCAAACTGTAACTGTGGCATTCTGTAACTGTGGGGTCTTTGGGACCCCAAACAGGAAGGAAGTAAAGCCAAAGTTGAGGATTAAAGGTTCCCTGTAGAGTTTTTAACCTCTAGCTGAGCTATGGAGCTGATTTCTTCGACTGGACATGCACAGAAGGACGAAGTTTCACAGTGCACAGTCCCACCAATGGTGTCACACTTACACCGACCAACAGGTGGCGCTGACCTGCTGAGATACACCTGCAAATGCAGAGAAGAAGAAGACAGCAAGCCAGACAACATGGATGACCACAGTGGTGAATTTAAAGTACTTCAGTCTTAAATGAGCTTTTTAAATGTTTAATGAAGATTGAAATACATTACAGCAGGTTAGTTAAACCTCAAGGATGCGCTGTTTGAGTGAGTAACACTGAATATAAACATAAATACAAACATAACTCAAAGTCCACAAGGCCCCTTTTCATTTCAGTAAATCTGTCCTGTGACTCCTCTTGAATTCACTATGTCTGGAAATCCACGCAGAGTTCAACATTCATTTGCTGTATTGCTTTTGCAAACACCACCGCTCTCATTCAAACTGAATAGTAGCACTGGTGCAGTTCATTATGCAGATCACGGCAGCAGCAGAAGGCTTTTGGGCCTACGTGAACGGCCGCATGAATCACAGTATTAATGAGATTATTCTTAGAGGTGGGGTTGATGTTGCATTTTACACAGAAATACTGCACCTCCCTGCCTGCTCTGCAGCACTTTGTCACCCTGAGTGATGAAGTGTTTGAAGGCCTCGGAAGTTTTATGTTGGTGTTTGTGTAAACCTTGCCGGCAGTGCGCTGCTGTGGCATTAGACTCCAGGAGGCTGCTCCTTACAGGCTCTTAAAAGCTGGGATTTGGTTTGCTGGGAGGCTAAATCTGGCTTTGCCAGGCCTTAATCTTGGGCACTGGGTCACTGGAGCACACTGTGACTGGCATACAGGGGTACAAATCGAATACACATGTGGTGTGTTCATTTGTGTTTGCATGTACAGAGTAAATGTGTGTGTTCACTGTGTTTCATCCTGATCTGTAGCTTAAATCAGTGGCTGGAATTTAACACTTGTCTGTCTGTGAGTGAAATACCACAAATTAAAGAGTCACAGAGAGAGAGAGGACGTAGTGTTTGACTTAAAACACTACGAGCTAAAACTCCTCTGCATGAATTAAAGTGGTGAAGCTGAGGCGTTGTGATGAAGATCATCACATTTCTGTTTACTGTATTTGAATAAATCACTTTGTGCCTGCGAAGATTTCTTGTTGTCTCTGTTTGGCTTGAAGCATGCAGCCGCTGTGACGTTCCTCTGGCTTTTTCTGTCTTCTTCTGGATATTGACGCATTTTGTCGAAGTATTGGGACAGCTGGACTGAAGCTCACTCATGTTCAATCAAACATTGTGACATGGAGCAGCTGAACATGTTGGATTAGGCCACTGGACTCATTTCATTTCATGTCGTAGGGCCATGGAGGTGTGTCCATTAAGATTTTTGGCTTTGGTGTAAAATACAGGAATATATTTTGAAAACCTCTTATCTTAAATTTCCTTTTCTACCTTTATTGATCCTCAGTGCAATGCAGGCAAATATTGCAAGCCTAAAAATCTCTTAAAAGCCAGCATGTAGCATGAACCTGGTGGTAAAAACAAAGCAGCATTTCCAAAGTCCTTAAACATCAAATGTATAAACAGAATTCCCCATTAACTTGAGCTATTCTGTCAACTTGATTTTCTCATTTGTAATGAACTCCCCTCTCTGTCAGCCAAGGCAGCGGTTCCAGTCTGTGCAGGAATGCACTGTGTTTTACCCGTTACCTGGTCTGCTGCAGCACATCCCATCAGCCCACAGGCTCAGCTGACTGATCGATGGACCACTTAGCAGCCGTGAGCTACACACATCCCCGTCATTTGACCTGCCGGAGCTGTGGGAATGGCCGCGCAATCCAATAAGCATCGAACCGCTGAGACAAGCGAGCTGGACCACGCACTCGAGGAGCTTCCTCCTCCCTGAGAGGCTCGGGATGGGAGGAGGTGCAGATCACACACACTTATGGTGAGTGTACAATCAGCTTCTCAATGAGCTGCTGATTCTGGCTCCCATGTTAATACAGAAAGTGAAGACCAGAACCTCAGACGGGGACATCAAAATTCAAACTTTAAAAATATGTAAAATTTTATGCAACTTTTGGGCAACAACACACTGGAAAAAGTCACAGTTGGTATATTTTGATGCTCTCTTGGTTCTCCTACTAGAAAAAAACTCCAAAAGAATTCATCCAGGAGGCATCTGGAGCAGTTTTTCTTGTTGACATACTGGGGATTTGGAGATACAGTATATTCTGAAATTACGCTTAAAGATGAATGAGCTGCTTATAATCAGTAAATCTGTCAAACCCTCCCTGGGAGCACCTGAGTTAACAGCTACTCCTGGCATGAAATTTAACGACGAGAGTTTATTTGCAGGTTCATAAACGTAACAGAAATCCTGTTTGAGGATATTCCACCGGCGTGCTGCTTAGTTCTGGGACATCACAACCAAACAGCAGACAGACTGCAGCATATGAAGCAGTCTGAGGCGAAGCTCAGAGGCTTATTAACTGCAGCAGATGGAGACGATAGTTTGCAAACACTTAGGTTTACAATCAACCATCGCCAACAAAACAATCTAATAAATTCCTGCCAAAAGGCCCACAAAGGAAGCCGAAGCCACCTGCTCGGCCACTTTACTGCTGTGAATGAGTGGAAATACGCCTTCCTCCTCCTCCTCCTCCTCAGCTTTCGCTCCCTCCCGTCTTCACACAGAAGGCTGTAATTCACTTCTGCTGATGCTGCTCTGCAGCAGCCACATAGCATTATGAAACATTTCCCAGCAGCATTATAGAGCTTAAATAACACCTGCCAAGAAAAAAAAAAAACCCTCCACAGTCATCGTCAGCCTCAGAGCTGCTTGATAGAGTTCTACATAATGAAGGGGAAAGTCAGTGAAACTTGGCTTTCCAGTTTACATTTGCCAAAAAACTGTTTATTCAACTGTTCAGACGTAAAACTATATATAAATAAAGGTGACTGAACATTTAAAGAGGATTTTATTAGAGAGGAGGAGAATAAATGTGTTCATGGTGACTTTAGCAATAGTTCAGTTGTTTATTCATTGAACTAAATGAATGACAAATACGAATCTTAAATTATCCTCATATGAAGTATCAGTGAATAGCTGCTATTTGTGATTGCAGACTTACAGCCTTTGGCAGAGTGTGAGGTTTGTTGTTGCTTTGTGTCTGTGGTCATTTTGTGTCTCGTTCTAGTTGTTCTGAGTATTTTTGTGGTCATTTTGCACCTCATTGTGGTCGTTTTCGTGTCTCTTTGTTGTCATTTTCATCTCTTTGAGGTCATCTTTGCATGTCTTTATGGTCATTTTTGCGTCTCATGGTCGTTTTTGCATCTTTTGTGGTCATTTTGTATCTCTGTAGTTGGTTTTGTATCTTGTGATCATTATTGCATTTCTGTGATAATTTTTGTGTCTCTTTATAGTCCTTTTTGCATCTTTTTTTGGTCGTTTTTGTGTAGTCATTTTGTATCTGTAGTAGTTTTGCATCTGTTTGTAGTGACTGACTTTCCAACAAGAGGTATTAAATTCCTTCACAAAGAGGTTCTGATGCTGACCAGCCAGCTGCCTATCACCTTCTTACTCTGGTGGGGGGTGGCACCAAGGCTGGCCAATCAGATTCTGGAATGGGGGTCATGCCACCTATATGGCCCCATCCTTGCTTGGTGGGATCCCCTGATTAAAATGAAGGAACAAACTAAATGTTCCCAGAAATCTGAACTCTTGAAGCTTGTTTGTGATCCCTCACTTCACTCTATCAGAGTGGATCTGTAACCTGATTGGCTACATCCTGATTTGTTATCCTCCCATCTCCTGTCATTATCTCAGACGGTGGGGAGGAGAGAGCAGTCGGAGGCCTTGGAGGAGTCTGAGTGCCAGCAGATAATGCAGTGAAGGCCAGACAGACAATCATATCGATGCCTCTCGGAGGCTGAGAGAATGGTGAGAAAGTCGTGGCGCCAGGTGGACATTAGTCTAAGAGGACATTAAGCCTCCAGACAAACAGCAACGATCACATGAAAGGGAGAACAGTAAGTATGATTGCAGTTAATATCATGCAGAGAGGTGATACCTTCTCCTCTGAGTTAATCCTCCCCCACTTTCAGGTCGATCTGACCCGTAAAACTCCACAAACATGGGGTGAAGAAGGAAATTTTACTCTTTTGTGGAAAAACAAGCAGAGTGTTTCTACACGTCTGGTCACATCAGCAGCCTCAGTTGTTTTTATTTTGCTCCGTCTGTCCCTCTGTTCTTTGTCATCCTCCACCCTTTGACTTTCCCACCTGTCACAGTCACCTGCTCACTTGTGTCTCATTCTCCAATCAGGATACATGACAGCCCCTTTTCACCTCAGAGGAACCTGAATCTGAGTCTATGCTTGAACACACCTTTAACCCGCCCATTTCCTGTTAATCTCAGGATTCTTGGCTTCTTCTGTTCTGACCTTTACCTGAACTGTTATCTACATTTGGGTCCTTGCCTTGTTCACACACCTTACGCCCACATTGGGACTCTTGGCTCATAAAGAGCTTTGATTTGTGACTCTTCTTTTGATTTTTACTCTTTTCAATAATTTATTCTGTATGTATTTTTAAATATGATTTTGTTTTCCTCTTGTTTTTAAACACTTTGCCTCATGTGAAGGACTTTAAAATGCTTCTATGCTTGAATGGTGCTTTTATAAAGAATCTCGCCCTGCTGAGTGCCATCTGACACAAAAATACCTTTGTGAATCGTAGAATCTTCAGTTTTGGCTCATGCTGCTAATGTTCATGACCGGCTCCTCCTGTCACACCTGACTCATATCTGGTCACCTCAGTCACTTTCCAGGTTGTTCGTGTTGCTGTCTGTAATCTGCTAGAGTCAAGTCTCTTTAATCCAAAACGAACTAACCTGCATGCTAATATTTAATTTAGTTTTTTATCAGTCCTGTAAAACATTAATGTCGGACAGCGCCTGTGTTTTTGGTGCACCAGCCGGCTTTTGTTCCTTCATGAGAAAATGAATTGTTTTTTAGCATAAAGTTAGCATATTTCAGTCATTGCTGCTTTGTTTTGTTTGCAGGATGAATAAGAGACGAGAAGTCAGAAGGACTGTCATGAAACAAAGTTAATGAGGCAGACATTTCGCTACGGGCCATGTCTGGCTTCAGCTGTGCGTTTAATAGGACGTAAATACATGGTTTCATCATTCTCTGATGCAGCAGCATTTTGTAGCACAACACATCTGCACTCAGGTCAGAATAATGGCTCACAGAGAGTCCAGCATGTGCCTTATTATCTGAAGTCAGTTCTGTCCATGCGGTCCCCCCGGAGGACACAAACAGACCCAGTTTGTGACCAATTTGTGGGGTCAGGCGCCAGCTTGGACCTCCTGCTCCACCCCTCACCGTGGACTCTCCTGCTCCCCAGAGGAGGAGGTTAGCAGATGCCTCTGAATCAATTTGGCTGAAGACCCGTAACGACCTCTGTTGTAATTAATGGGGATGTTTGGATACTCGCTCCGTCCAGCTGGCATCCAGAGAGCACCGCTGTAAGAGGTCAGGACTTTTTTCATAATAAGCTTATTTTACATGAACAATATGTATTAATCAACATTTCAAATAATGTGAAAATGACATGAAGAAAGGAAAATAATAAGAAAATCTATGTATTTATTGTCACAGTCTGCAGTATAAATGACCAGTGAAACCTCCAGCTGGTAATCATTAATATGAAAAGCAACTCCACGTTTAAACAAAAATCAAGAAAAATAATTCAAGATTAAAAACATTTAATTTCTACACATTTTCTTTAGCTTCAGATGTGTAACCCTCTACATATAAGAAATAACTAAAATTATCAGATTGCCCACAAAGCTGCTACTGGATCATTTTTGGACCCTGACTGTCTTATTGCCCCTTTGCTTTGGCATCCTATTGAAGAATAACACGTGGATTGCTTTTGAGTTCGCTGTAATTGAACGAAATCTTGTGTGTCTGCACGCTCAGGCCTGTATGTGCGGTTCTCTTCTTTGTATCCTGAAGTCCTTGGCAGTCTGGACAGGGAGGGGGGAACCAGGCACAAAGACAGACTGGAAACACCCACAATTATCATGTGAATGTAGGGGTGAGGTGGAGGGTTTGGTGGGTGTGTGTTCAGGGGGGTAACACCACCATTAAGATGCTGTGTGTCTGCTGCATGAGCTACATGCAGGCAGACAAAGAGCGAGCAGCCACTCCTGAGCTGGAGGTGGACTACCACAACCTCAGCTCAGTCCTGCCACGCTCAGGGAGGGGGAGGGGGACTCTATCAGAGGCAGCCTATCGGATCCAATTAGCCAAAACAAGATGTGAGAGTGGATTCAGGCCAAAATGAATGAGAAAATAGAATATGCCGCTCTAATAGTGGTGGCCATAGTGGTGGTGTGTTGTAGACCCAGTTTGTGGCCTTATTATCATTTGAGTTGCAGAGATAAGTTTTTTCT